>JAQZBX010031318.1:0-26442 GCA_029593785.1 Cabassous unicinctus | reverse complement strand
GCGCCCACAGCACAGACCCTCTGGCAGGACCGCGTCCACAGTCGGCAGTCCCCGGAGATCTGAACCGTGAGCAACCACCTACATTGACGCCATCTTCTCCCTCCAACTTATTCTAAGTCTTTAAAATTGCCCAGCTTCAGCTATCAAAATTGGACCAGGGATGCACTAATGGGGTGCAGATTTTCTCCCTGGAGTTAGGGTACAGAGAGAACCAAAAGCAGTTTTTGTCCATGCAATTTTGAGACTTTCCAGCAGATGGCGCTCATTGGCACTGCACCTTTCCATGGATGCATTTCAATCTGTTTTTCTGTGTTTTGATCTGGCCAGAGCTCAGATCTAAAGAAGTTTTTGTGGTCAAATTCACTGAAGAAAACCCCCCTTCTCCTCCTTTTCCCTTGTAACAGCTGACAGGAAGGAAGATGTCCATTCCCCTCTCAGTCAGCTCGCCTGAGCCAGGGGTTTTACCCCAGCCTAATATCTGGCAGTGGGGAAATGGAGCCCTTTCCTACTACTGTGGGGGTTTGGTAACTCACATTTTTGTTTCGGGTTCTTCATCTCTCTGTCCCTCACCCTCCTAGCAGTTGTGTAGCACTGTCCTGGTCTGCTGACCCCCAAAGCAGGTTCTTTGGACACCTTTTGGCTCTTTCTCCATTGTTTTTGTGAGAGAATTGAGCCCTGCCTACCTAGAGTCCAATGCCATATTCCCAATATTTTTTTAAGTTCTACTTATTATTCCAAGTATTAACAAAGGTTGCAAGCCAATGGTCTAGTACCATTTTATTCAAAATGTAGAAATTTTCTCAACCAATCTCTTTTCAAAATTGCCGCTGACAGAGAGCTCATTACCTCAGATAAAAATGAATATTTATTTAAATGACAGTAAGGAAATAATTCAGGCTAAAAAAATTCAAAATTTACTTTCAAATTCTTTACCTCCTCAAATTGTTGGCAAATGTTTGCTCAATTATGTAATAAATGCCAAATATAATGAAATATTTCTGCAAAGTTTCTAAACTTTTACTGCCATCAAAGTTAAATGAAACAAAGTGTGGTTAAAAATAAATTGAGTTCAGTAGCAGTAGATAATCCAGCAATCATTAGTTTAAATGAAATAACATAAAGATGACAACCTTGTCTTGAAATCTTCTTGGGAATCTACTGTCACATGATTAATTTCACCTATTTATTTTATTTCATTTTTTATTTTATTTTTTTAAACAATTTATTGAAGTATTCATACATGAATATACATAAACTATAAGTGTTCAGCAAACATCATGAACTTACCAAATAAACATGCATAACATCATACAGGACTGTCACACATCACCCCCCCACAAACACCTTGCATTGTTGTGAAACATCTGTTAACAAATCATGAAAGCATTGTCAAAGTATTACTACTAACCGTAGTCTGTATCTTCCTCCCCTATGCATTTTTTAAAAGGATTTGTTTATTAATTTTATTTATTTATTTTTATCCATTTTTACAACTCTCCCCCCCACTCCCTGTTTTTGCTGTTTCTGTGTCCATTTTCTGGGCAGCTCTCTGTGTCCATTTCCTGCCCTCTCTTCTCATCCTTTTCCTCCTGTCTTCACTGGGATTCGATCCTCAGAATCTCTGATGTGGGAGAGAACTGTCCTACTACCTGTGCCCCTTAGTTCCTGGTTTTTCGGTGCATCTTGTCTTGGCTTTCCCTTGTGTCACTCTCCTGTTATGTCATGGTCTTGCTGCATGGTTCGTGGGGCCTGACGGTGAACGAACCTTCTATATTTTTCCTTTTTAAATTTTTACTGGGAGGTCCCGGGGGTCGAACTCAGGTCCCTCCATACGGGAGACGGACGCCCAACCACCCGAGCCACATCTGTCCCCCTGCTATATCTCTTAAGGTTGACCAAAGATACTCAAAGTTACAGTCTTTACCCATACAGGATGGTCATATAATAAATCAGGCTTAGTTTATCACCAGCATTCTAAAAACCAGACCTAGGGAGGAAAACTAGGTCTGGGGACACATGCATGGTTTCTAATATAGCGAATGTTTAGCCTACCCTGATTATCACAAAATCAGTTCAGCGAGAATATTCGCATCGCCTATTTCCTTTAGAATATCAATAGTTCATCCATCACCAGTTATTTAATAAATTATAATCAAGGACCAGTGTCAGGAACTGGGTTACAAAGATTAATCAGCACCAAAGGGGTGCTGATGCAAAATACCAGAAGTCAGTTGGTTTTTATAAAGGGTATTTATTTGGGGTAGAAGCTTACAGTTACCAGGCCATAAAGCATAAGTTACTCCCCTCACCAAAGTCTATGGCCATGTGTTGGAGCAAGATGGTTGCCGACGTCTGCCAGGGTTCAGGCTTCCTGGGTTCCTCTCTTCCCGGGGCTTGCCTCTCTCTGGGCTCAGGCTTGCATCTATCCACAAGGCCAGCTGTAGACTATGAGGTGAATGGCTCATCTCTTTTCCTGGGGCCTTCTCTCCTTCCTCACGACCAAGTTCCTCTGTGTGCTTACTTCCTTGGGTTCCAGCATTAAAACTCCAAACTCCTTTCTCTGTGGTGTGGTTTCTTGTGAGTCCTGGCTCACCAAGGGGGCGGAGATGCAACATCCTACTGAAGTGGCCCAATCAAAGCCTTAATCATTATTTAATCAAGTAAAAGTAAAACCTCTGAATCCAATCCACTCTAATACACCCAGAGGAAAAGACCAGTTTACAAACATAATCCAATATTACTTTTTGGAATTCATCAATAACATCAAACTGCTACAATTAATAAATGCAAAACTAAAAATGTGTTCAAGACTTTACATTTTCTCAATGTTCTACACCTTTTCCTTCTCCTGAACTATTGATTGTATTGAAAATCATATTAACAGTAAGTCTGATAATACACTTGAATTTTAAATAAACCTATCATATAAGAAAACAACTTTGTAATTCAGGTAAATGACAGACTTGAGGGGTGGGTAGAGAAGAAATTCACTATGGAATTATTTGGAAAAGTAAGTTCTTTTTAGCTAATTTAAAATGTGATTTAATTTACCAGAATTTAGTTTGTATACAATTTCTGGAGTCATTGATCAAATAAAGTGAGGAATACAATCAAGGCCTTCCTGCAACTGAGGACACCATGCTGTGATCCCTCTAAGTATCCATGGGTATTGCATTTAGTCTGCCTGAAAGGACATAAATGAGATAAGAACAGGGCTACCAAAGGTTGGACTCTATTTAATTAAAAGAGAACAGATGATCTGAATCAGTGTGGTTCAGAGGAGAGGCAGAAGTTGATCATTCTCATGAATGAGAAAGCATGAGGAAAGTGCACACCGTGGTAATACAGTCCCGGGTGCTTGTTAAAGATGATTGTTGTAATAGTCTAAGATAAATGCTATAATATACATTATGTATATTACATTTATATGTATAACATAAATAGTGAACATCACGATTTTTCACTCAATTGTGAAATTCAGGGGAGGGAGGATTTCTACCCTGAACCCCTGCCAACTACCACCACCCCCATTCCATTCTATCTTTTCCAACACTGTTTCTTATGAACGGGGATTTCACTCATGCCAAAGAAGTAGGGTCTGATGATTCTTGATTCTTCAAGGACAAAGGGAAAAGATTACCTCTGTATTAGATTAAAAGTCCCTTGGAGTTTTCTGTGTATTTGTATTTGGACTAAGCCAAACTCTCTGGATTTCTTAAACAGTGCTGCTTGAAGATAACTTCAAAGTTAACCCTTCGAAGAAGGACTAATAAAAGAAACTGTTGTCCTCTCCTCCTCAAGAAGGAACCACATGGGCAGGAGCAGATTGGATTCTTCTCTTTATCCCATTACTCAATTTTTCCCATGGAAGAGACTGATGAAGTATTAGTTTCCACTGGACAATGCTAACAAGGAAATGGAGCCATTGCATTGAAGTAGCAAAGGGAAATAGTTGCTTGGTTCTATGTGGATCGCTCGTTCTCACCCACATCTGTTTCTTTTCTCCATACAGTGAGCTCACCAGGGAAGGGTCTTGTCTTGTCTTGTCTTTTCTTTTCTTTTCTTTCTTTCTCTGCCTTTACTGTAGGAGTTCAGTTGAAGGAAAGAGGTAGTAAACTCAGTTACCTTCTCCAAGACACCATTAACAAGGGACCTTTTAATTTGAGAGGTACTGAGAATATCAGCAATAAAGCTGATACCACATTTGACTCCTATTTGCCTTCCTGAGGTATTTTTTCATGGGTTTGGATACACAAATCGGGGCGGGGATAGCATTAGCCCTTCCAAATCTCTAACAAATGCCAATATAATCAAGAACTAAATTCTACTGCTGATGACCACAGAAGGCAACCACTCCTGCTATTAAAGTATTGCTAGGAACTAGATGTAACAATACCAGATTAAGAAGGTGTTAAATTACTGTCCATTTCTAATATAGTCCAATTGGATGTTAATATCTTCACACCTTGTCAGTTGGTTGGAGGAAGTTATACTTGGAAGCATCATGTGCCTCTCACTCAAATAATTAATTTGTTTTGCTCACTTTGTGTCGTAATAGAGCACAAGGTGGAAATCGAGTGCTCCAGCAGGTCATTGGGTATTACTTCACTGCTCAGTACACATTTGTAGATCATAAACATGGCTCATTAGTCTCTCAGAGACAAGAAAGTTTTCTTGTGGCAGACATTGCTGAAAGCAATAAAAACTATGTAATCATTCTTGAAAGAACACGTAACGTTCACAGTCATAAATTTTTCATGTGCATGTGCACTTCTAACGAATACTGCAGAGATCCCAAGTTAAAAGGAACTCTTTAACCACTTAAAGCCACATGTCTAAGCTTTCTTTAATTGTGATAAATTCTGTTCTCTCACCTGAGAAGGTGACATTTAATGGCAAATAAGTCTGAGAACTCACCTGGAACAAGAAAAGATTTCCTGTTTTGTAAGCCATTTTCTACAATGACCAGAAAGTTACAGACAAATAGCTGACAGTACGGTTGTTCTGAGCTTTGTTAATCTTAATCAGGAAACCTATACTTCTGTCTGAGATGGCAACTGAGAACAGGTTCTCCTCTGCATGAACCTGCCTCAATGAACTGGTAAATTGGAGTTAGCTCCTATATTGCTATGAGTCCCAAGTCACTGGAGTTGCTTTGCAACCTCTTACAGAAGGTCAGAGGATAAGTAGGTGATGCTGACAATTGGTATTTATATACTGCCCTTCCCTTTCACTTGTGACCTAACTACTACCTACATGACCACTTCCACTCACACAGACACCTCTGAAGTCACCAAATTAATATCAATGGGGCTGGAACAAACTGCTTTGTGATTGCATCTCTCCCTTCCACAATTCCCTACCAGGGAACTTACTGCCACCTTCTCTGTGAATTTTACCCTTTGAGGCTCTTTTTGATATTCACCTTAATAAGATACCACAAAGGTATAGATATTAGAAGGGTAGGGTCTCATACAACATACTTTATCTTAGGCAATTCAATAGAGAAACTTAGTTGAAATTCTCAAAACATCAAAAGGTAGCTTTTAAACCTAGGGTAAAGAGCAACTTTTCAAAAATCCGGTGTCACTATCAGGTGCATTTTTAAGATTCAACTTCCTCTGCAAATCTCCATCCTCGCAGAGAAGGGCACCCAACTTTAGCAGTCCCTGGCGAGGAGTATAGGAGTGATAAGTTGATGACTTAAAAACAACAACAACAAAAACATGATGCTCTGTTCTCTCTCTGTCAGTTGGTCTCTCAGGAAGAATTGCAGATAAATAGATCTCACCTCTTGGCCCAAACTCCTACCAACAAACCTGTGAGCTGGATGGAGCTCCCAAAGGGACAGTTCCATTTGAAGGCACACACATACAACAAAATGAAACTGACAAGCCCTGATTGAAAGGAGGACAGAGGCCTGTGTTCTTTATTAAGTATTCCAAATAACCTTTCACTCTTGCTATCTGAGATAACAAGTTAATAAATACTGCACTAGGAATCTGAAATTAGGTTAGTTCTGGTTCTGCTATTTGCTATATAGTGAGTCTCTTACTATTGTTATCCTCCTTTACAGTGTATTGACTTAATATTTAATTCACTTCCCTCAAAGAGATGCTATCAAGGTTAAAAGAACCAATGGGTTGAAAAGCATAATGAAAGAACACATAAAATGCTACCATTTATTGTTTTCTTAAATTACTCTATTTTGAATTGTTTTGCTTTATTTATTCACCATCTTTTAATAAGGTTCCTCCAGCAGAGAAAGTAGGAAATATATTTACCAGATATTTCTCTTAGCCTTGAAATGTAGAAGTCCAGGTAATGCTTATCCTTAATTAAATCAATTTTAAGGAAAAAAAGAAAAGCAATATTAGGTTCTAGATGTACCACTTTGACATCTCAAAAAAAAAACAACACACCCAATCTTTAAGTGTATACTCAGTTGTTCATTCATTCAGTCAAAATCATTCAAACCTGCCTTACAGCTGAAGTTATAAAATTGGATATGACTCAGTCTAGAGTACATGATAGGCATGCAAATAAGTATAGGCAAATAATAGAAGAGTTCACAGAATATTACAGAACAGAGAAAAAGAACCTAACTTCCTTTGAGCGTAAGGAGTGAGTGTCTTTAAGGAAAGGTATCGCAAAGTAAGAGGCATTTAACTGAATCTTGAAAAATAATTTAGTTTTTTCTATATGGACGCAGTATATTCAATTGGAACTGTAATAGCTTCCTTCTTAACATTAAACTAAGGAGTGAAATTATCTGAGTAAATAAGACAATCATCTTGTACAGTTGGATAGGTTCTTTAGAAAGCAAATTAAACACTGCCCCCACTCGAGTAAATTCAGCACCGTAGACGAGGCTTGCTTGGATGGGAATTATCCCACTGGTAATAAGTCACAAGACAATCCAATGAAAGAAATGCCTAGGAGACAGGTGTTCTGAAGGGACTTAGAGGAAGAGAAAAGGAGAGAAAGGGATAGGTAGAAAAAAGGGAGAAGGTGAAGAGAGTGACAGACAGACAGAGAGAATGAATGAGATCAAAGCTAAGCTCTGATGTTCTGTGTTCTTCTCAATTACTTCAACCACTGCCTCCTCTTCCTGCACCATCACCTCCAATCTGGAAGGGTCTGCAAAATAAAACAGGCTAATTAATTTAGTTTCAAGAATTTAAATGTGCTATAATGAGTTACTAAGTTTTAAATTAGGAACATGGTAAATTTTAACGAATATGGATAAGTGGACTATGTCGATAGAAGTAAATGGATGCAAATATCCCCCTGGCATCATTATTTGCATATTGGGTGACAAGGACAAGTTCCTGAGAGATGGAAAGAACTCTCTTCTTGTATTATCTTCTGAAAGTGCTCAATGATATGCATGCCAAGTGGGGGTTGTATCTGTTTCATCTTGTCAATTTTCTGCAGCACTGACCTAGAAAAACGAGGTGTCAAATCTGCTCAAATCTAGCAATTTCTTCCCCAGGAGGCTTTTGGATTTCTTCCACAGAAATAGTTTCCTTCTAGCTGGAATAGTTCAAAATGTAAAAGAGGATTCTTGTGAAAAAACATTTCCCAAACCTGATTCATAACAGAAACTTTGAAGCCCAGTGGGGATGACACCCAATGCTGAGCTGGGAAGGAAGCACAGCTTAAAGTAGAGAATCAAGATCAGCCTCTCATGTGAATTGTCACTGTTGTCTTTTTCTCCCTTTTTCTAATTCTTACTTCCAGTGGCGTGTTGTCCAACTTGCTTTAGGCCTGTGAAGACTTTTAGGACAACTCCGATTTGGGGAAACAGAGAATCCTTTACTGTTTTCTATCCTCAAAGTCTCAATGATAGTGGTTCTCAACCGGGCTAATAGATTTATCAGAAATGCAGACCCTTGGGGATCGCAGAGAGCTACTGACCAGTGTCTCTGGGCATAAGACTAAGTGGGTATGTTTTGATTTTTTTTTTATACCTGATTCTGATGTGTCCTCCTGGGTGATAATCATTTATTATATGTTAATAATTTAAAAAGCCATTCTAACCATAAACTCTGCTTCCACATCCAAAATCCCTTAGCAAATATTATAAACCTTAGCAATATTATAAGGTTGGAGCCAATTAAGGTAGAGCCACATTTAACTCAGCCAAGGCAAAGATTATACTTTTAAAATGTACAAATGAAAGAGTATTTCATAATACCTATCGTGCCTAGAGAGACACAGAACTCAGACTTCATTATTTGAGGGTGACAGCTGACAATCATAATTAAAATGGAAAGGCAACTTATCACAGAGAATATCTTTTGGCCCATAGTTTAATCTTTTTTACTTTAAAATTTTGTAGACCATCACATTTTCCAATATGCTTTGATCTTTCCAATTTGCATTCTCTTAATTGTAAATGTTTGTGTTCTTGTGTAAATTTAATACATTAGTCATAGTCTTGTGCCAAAGAGCCTTCTCTTTAAAGTCGTAAATCAAATTAACCTAAAAATTTTATTTTATAGATACGAAATATAGCAATTATGCTTTCTGAATGTTCATTCTTCCTCAGAGAGAGGTGAGAAAATCTGGCCACTAAAATCGGGTCTCCCTGTTTTCTGGGCAAAGGTTACCGAGCTAGACTAAATTTCCCAGACTCTCTGCTTGCAGGTTTGGCCATGTGACTATGGTCTTGGATTGGAATTGGGGAGATGCCATTTCCAGGCCTGGGCGTCTGGTCACTGGCTATTGACATCCTCTTCCTGTGACAGTGACCTTGCTTCTACCGTGCAGACAACAGCAATACCCTAGGAGACCTTGGTGAAGCAATGGCTTGGATGAAACACAAGTACCTGGAAGACTTAAGGAACATGGATTCCCATGGCCAGGACAGATCTCATTGAGACCTGCACATGAGAGAGAAATAAAATGTGATTTTAAAAATTTTAAGCCACTTAGTTATTGGATCTCTTTGTTATATTGACCTAGTTTTACTCTAATAGATATTATTATACTGACTTCTCTAAATTATTACACTGACTTCTCTAAATCTCTCAAACCCATCCCTTCAACTAGGTGGTAAATTTCTTAAGAAATGCTTATATGATCTCTATACCCAGGACTTAGAAAAAGGCCTGACACAAAAACACACACACAAAATAATAATTGAAAGAATTTATGAAAAAAATGAAAATAACTAAGGTCACATAGTCAAAAACCACAAAGCTATATGAAAACCTTGTTTTCAATTATTTTTAAGATATTCTCTACACAAAATTCTTTTTCTTACCCTGAGCGAAATGGAAGCATCGATTTTCATCTTGTTCAGAAAAATTGTTCGCATAAATGCTACTAGGAAATTTTGCTTAAAATATTCTTCCTGTTGTTATTCATTAGTATCAACGACCTAGTCCTATCAGAAAATTGCCCTAGTTATGTTTTCATAGCATACACAGCATCTTGGGTTGTCAAATGTACTACAATTTCAGAGAAAAGAAAACAAGCTATCCCAATTATGCTTTTCCATTTATTTGACACTTTCATTATCCTTGATGCAATTCCTATCACATGTTGTCTTGTTGTAAAAGCCATTTCTGTCAAATTAACTTAGAGAGAACTAGTGGAGATGAAAAAAAATCCTCCTCATCTACTTCTACCACCTGGAGAATCAGCAGAGAAATATAATTTTTATCATCAAATTAAATCAGATTCTGGGCTTGCTGTTTCTGAAATAATCCGATGTAAAATGAAAGAGTTGTATCCATCCACGATCATTTAGAAGCATGCTCAAATCATGGAAAATCAATTCCAGCTCACAGCCATGTGGCTCTTTACAAGGCCCCAGTAGGATTTCTTTAATTTTTGCAAATCTAGGGACTTACTTATTTGGATGCTATCAGAAAGAAGATATCTCAGTTCAATTAAATCCTTATCCAGGAAAGTGATATGGGTTCTGGTTACCGTGCTACCCATATTAGAAAATCCATAGTTGCCACTTAGTGCAGAGCAAAAGGAAGTGTCAGAGTTAAAGGCTCCAAAATATTTTAAAAAGATACCTTTTTCACATTCTGAGACATCTCTGTCACCCTTTCTTTCTATTTGATTTTCTTCATTCATCAATAAAGCTATAGAAATAGAGCTATGGAATGAGAGAGATCAAAAGACTATCAGTTGTTATAATAATAATGTCTATCATAGAATAATAGTAAGTCTACTTAAGTCCATTGCTCATTCCCCAAACTTGAGGATTTTGGGGTAGTGATGCCCACTCTGTTTCTAATTGACAAGGGGCTTAGGTCCCATGGGGCAGATGGATAGAACTCTCTTGCTTGCGGTTACAGACACTCTCTATTCCTTGGGATGGGCGTTGTCCAACACCTCCTTGTTACTTGTCCTGGGTGAGTCCAATGAACTAGAGAGCAGGTGTTGCAACTCTGCTGAGATTCAGGGCTCAACTGGCACATGAAATGACAAAAGATTTAAGACTGTGGGACATACATTTAACAAGTATAGTGTTACCTATAGGTTCAAATAAAAGGGGCAGAAGAAGCTTCTAGTTAAGGATAAAGGCTAAACTCTTGATTTTCTAATCCTAATTGAGTTTGACACTGTTAAATGGGTCCTACTGAACCTAACAAATATGAGAAGCAGATAGTGGAATCTGCACCGTTAAAAAGGAAGCTGAAAGCTTGAGTGAAATCATAAGACTTACTACAGTGTATACATGAGTTTGGATGGTGGTTTCAGAAATGGAGCTATCAATATTAAAGCAAAAAAGTACAAAACACAGGAATAAAAAAGATAGCTCACAAAACCAACATAAGGAGGAAAAGATTACATGCTGAATAAACATTTAAGAGGTTTTATTTAGCGAATTTCAGTTGCAGAAAAACATGCCAATTTGATAAACAGCTGAAAATACAACTGAATTTGTACGTATTTTCATGATTAAAGATGATTTTTCAAGGAAAAATCTGATATAATTTAATTTACTAATCAAAGAACTCCTATAATATCACCCAGAGATTTGGTTAATCTTTCTCATGCAGTTTTTAAAGAAATATTTCTTATAAAATTCACCTATTTAATATGTACAATTCAATTTATTTTGTAGACTCATCACCATAATGAAATATTCAAATGTTTTCCACACCCCAAAAAGAAAGCCCATACACATTAGCAGTCACTCCGCACCTTAGCCCACCCCTCTATCCCTGCTCCACATCCTCCACTCTCTCCTCACTTGGAGTCCTAAGCAACCATTGATATACTTTCAAGTTGCTATCGACTTGCTAATTATGGGCATTTCATATAAATGGAATAATGCAATATATGGTCTTTTGTGACAAACTTCTTTCACTTCCAATAACATTTTCAAGGTTCAAACATGTTACAGCATGTATGAGCACTAAAAAGAATTATTTTATATTTCTGGATAATATTCCATTGTATGGATATACCACATTTTGTTTAGCCATTCATCAGATGATGGACATTTACGGTTGTGTCTACCTTTTAGCTATTATGGATAATGTTGTTATGAACATGTGTGTACAAGTTCTTGTGGGGACATGTTCTTTTATTTCTCTTGGGTATAGACCTAGGAGTAGAGCTGCTGAATCACATGGTAACTCTGTTTAACATTTTGAAGAACTGCCAAACTAAAGTAGCTACATCATTTTACATTCCCAACAACAATGTTCCAGGGTTCCAATTTCTCCATATCCTTGTCACACTTGATATTATGTCTTTCTGATCATAGCCATCATAATGGGTATAAAGTAGTATTTCATTGTGATTAGGATTTGCATTTCTCTAAAGATGAATTATGATCATCTTGTCATGTGTTCATTGACCGTCGGTATGTATTCTTTAGGGGAATATCTAGTCACTGTTTTGCCCATTGTTTAATTGGGCTATTTGTCTTATAATTGATGAGTTGTAAGAGTTCCTTTTCTGTACACAAGTGCCTTACATATATAATTTGCAAATGTTTTCTCCCATTTTGTGAGCTAGCTTTTCACTTTCTTTATGGTGTCCTTTGTAGAACATATTTTTAAAAATTTTAATAAAGTCTAATTTACCTACTATATCTTTTATAGCTTTGCTTTTGGTGTCACATCTAAGAAACAATTACCTAATTCAATGTCACAAAGACTTATTCCTATGTTTTCTTTTAGGATTTTTATAGTTTTAGCTTACATACATATCTATGATTCATTCTGAGTCAAACTTTCTATATGATGTGAGGTAAAGTTTCAATTTCAACTTTTTGCCTGTAGATATCCAGCTGTTCTAGCACTTGTTGAAAAGAGTATTCTCCCCCCCACCCCCAACAGAATTGTCTTGGCACTCTTGTTGAAAATCAGTTTATTGTACTGTAAGGGTTTATTTCAGAATTCTCAGTTCTATTCCATCGATCTATATGTCTATCTTTATGCAAGTACTGCACTGTATTAATGATTGTAGATTTGCAGGGTTTGAAATCTTTTTTTAAAGATGGTTTGGTTATTATGCATGCATTTCCATATTAATTATAGGATCAACTTACCAATTTCTCAAAAAAAAGTTGGATTTTGATTGGGATTGCATTGAATGTGTACATCAATTTGGAGAATATTGCCATCTTAACAATGGAAAATTTCCAATCCATGAACATGGATGTCTTTCAATTTGTTTAGATCTTCTTTAATTTCTTTCATCAAAAATTTGTAGTTTTCAGCATACATGTTTTTCACTTCTTTTGTTAAATTTATTCCTAGGTGTTTCAATATTTTGATGCTATTATAAATGATATGGTTTTCTTAATTTCATTTCAGATTGTTCAATGCTAGTATATTGAAATGCAGTTGTTTTCATATATTGATTTTGTACCTTGCCATGTTGCTGAATTTATTTACTAGTTCTAATAGAGTCTTAGAGGATTCCCTAGGATATTCTACACACAATATCTTAACATTGGCAAATAGAGATAATTTTATTTCTTCCTTTTCTATGTGGATGCCATTTACTTCATTTTCTTGTTTAATTTCCCTGGATAGAGCTCCAATATTGAATGGAAGTGGTGAGAGCAGACATTCTTGTTTTGTTCCTGCTTCTAGAGAGAAAAGATTTGGTCTTTCTCTATTAGGTATAATGCCAGCTAAGGGTTTTTGTAACTATCCTTTGTCAGGTTGAGGAACTTCTCCTATTCATAGCTTATTGAGTGTTTTTATCAAGAAAATATGTTGGAATTTTATCAAATGCTTTTTCTGCATCCATTGATATAATTACGTATAATAATACTTAAATAACAAGGTATATTATATTGACTGATTTTCTAAGTTAAATCAACCTTATATTTCTGGGATAAATCCCATTTTGCCATAGTGTATAATCCTTTAAATATGTTGCTGTATCTGGCTTGCTAGTATTTTATGAGGCGTTTTTGCATCTGTGTTTATAAAGTATATTTGTCTGAAGTTTGAATTGGTGTCTTCTTCTGGTTTGGTAACAGGATAATTGTATGATGTGCAGGGTTCTCTAAGTCTTTTCTGAGCTTGAGTCTTTTACTGGGTTTGTGCTCAATTATGGCCATAGGAATTTCCCTATTTACAGAACTTTGAATATCCCTCTATTCTCTATGAAAATAGACTTTCTCCACTTCTTGGTTGCTCTATTGTATTATTTAAAGCAGGTAAGCCATTGTCTCAGCTTTAAATTAATTGAATTTTACACTATTTTAGTTGCCTGTAAGCTGTTTTTGCCTGTAGGGCAAGTTCTAGGAGGGCAAGCAAACCAGAGAAGAGTTACCTGGTTCAGTCTTTCAGGCTGCCACCCATTAGATTGGCACAGGTTATATAGACACTATAGCATGCACGTATGGCTTACTCTGGTCCTTAAGGAACAAGGATAGGGACTCACAATGGTAGCACACAGTAGTTGGACACTGCAAAAGCACGGGCATGGGGAGGGAACCAGCAAGTGAGTCATGAGTCTCTCCTACAATTTTTCTTAGGAATTATTGGCGATTGAAGCCAGGACCTCCTACATGTGAAGCAAGCACTCAGCCACGATCTATACCTGCTCCCATCTCCTATAATATCTCAAAGTTACTTTTTATTAATTTGGCAATCATCCAGTTACTACAATCCTTTATTTTCTAGAGTGCAGAGGAAAATGGCTTTGCTAGTTTTGGCTGGTTGTTCAAAGTTCCCTGTGTAAAGGCACACTGGAGCACTTATACAATCAGCTTGCTCTACCAGAAGCACCCTTTAGTTCTTTAAACATAGTTACCATTTGTACTTTGGACTTATTTTATTTACAATTGTTGTTTTTTAATTAGAAAAATTGTGGGTTTACAGAACAATCATACATAAAATACCAGGTTCCCATATTTGCCCCTATTAATAACTCACATTGGTGTGGTACATTTGTTACAATTGATGAAGGCACATTTTTATAATTTTACTATTAACTATAATCCATGATTTACCTTGGAATACACTATTTGTGTTGTGCAGTTTCATTGATTTAATTTTTTTTAAATTTGACTACCATGTATATAATCTAACATTTCCCCTGGTAACCACATTCAAATATATAACTTAGAGCTGTTAATTATGTTCACAACATTGTGTTACTATCACCACCAAAGACTTAACTCTTGTTCTAGTTTGCTAAGCTGCTGAAAGCAGATACCAAAAATGGGTTGACTTTTGAAATGAGAATTTATTAGCTTAGCTTACAAGTTTATGTTCTGAGGCCATGAGACTGTCCAAATTAAGGCATCATCAAGGCGATGCTTTCTTCCTGAATAACAACTGCCAGCAATCTTTGGGTCCTTTGCCACATGTCAAGGCACATGGTGTGTCTGCTGGTCTCTCAGTTTTCTCCTGGGTTTTGCTGATTTCAGCTTCTTTTTTCCATGACTTTTTCTCTTTGTCTGAATTTCATTCTTTTATAAAGGACTCCAGTAAGTAGATTAAGACTCACTCTGAATGAGGTGGCCACACCTTAACTAAAGTAGCTTCATTACAAGATCCTACTAACAATGGGTTCACACCCACAGGAATGTGTTAACTTTAAGAACATGCTTCTCTGGGGCACACACAATTTCAAACCACAACTCCCTATTCCCTACCCCCATCTCATTCCTTGGTAGCCTATATTCTAGGTTATAACTCTCTGAGTCTGCTTATTCTAATTATTCTATATCAGTGAGATCATACAGTATTTGTCCTTTTGTGTCTGGCTTATTTCATTCAACATGATGTCTTCAAAGTTTATCTTTGTGGCTGCATGTATCAGAACTTAATTCCTTTTTACAGTTGAGTAATATTCCATTGTGTGTATATACCACATTTTGTTTAAGAATTCACCAATTGATGGACACTTGAATTACTTCCATCTTTTGGCAATTCTGAATAATGCCAATGTGAACATTGGCTTGCAAATGTTTGTTCAAATCCCTGCTTTCAATTTTGTTGGCTATATATCTAAAAGTAGGATTGCATGATCGTATGGTAATTCTCTACCTAACTTGCTGAGGAAACTGTCTTCCACAGTGACTGCAGCATTTTACATTCCCACCAGCAATGAATGAGTACTCCTATTTCTCAACATCCTCTCCAACACTCATAATTTTCTGTTTTATTTTTTAATAGTAGCCATTCTAGTGGATGTGAAATGTTATCTCATTGTGGTTTTAGTTTGCATTTTCCTAATGGCTAATGATATTGAGAATATTTTCATGAGCTTTTTGGCCATTTGTGTGTGTTCTTTGGAGAAATGTCTATTCAAGTCTTTTGCCCATTTATTAATTGGTTTGTTTGTCTTTTGTTGTTGAACTGAAGCACTTCTTTATACATTCTGGATATTATCAGATATGTGGTTTCCAATATTTTCTCCCATTATGTAGGTTGCCATTTCACTTTCATGATAAAGTCCTTTGATACACAAAAGTCTTTAATTTTTATGAGTTTCCATTTATCTATTTTTTCTTATGTTGTTTGTGCTTTGGGTATAAAGTCTAAGAAAGCAATGCCTAATACAAAGCCCTAAGATGCTTTGCTTCATTTTCTTCTAGGAGTTTGATATTTCTGGCTCTTACATTTATATTTTTTAATTGATTTTGAGTTGGTTTTGTATATGGAGTGAGGTAGAGTTTCACCTTCATTCTTTTGCAAATGGAAATTCAATTTTCCCAGCACAACTTTTTGAAGAGACCATTCTTTCTTTCCCAGTTGCGTGATCTTTGCCCCCTAGTCAAAAATCAGTTGGACATAAATGTGAGGGTTGGTTTCTGAATTCTCAGGTCAATTTCCATTGGTCTATATGTCTGTCCTTGTGCCAGTACCTTGCTGTTTTGATTACTGTGGCCTTGTAATAAGTTTTAAGACAAGGAAGTGTGAGTCCTCCAACTTCATTCTTCTTTTTCAAGATTGCGTTGGTTATTTGGGGTCCATTATCCTTCCATATAAATTTGGTGATTGGCTTTTCCATTCCTGCAAAGAAGGTTGTTGAAATTTTGATTAGGATTGCATTGCATCTGTAAATCACTTTGGGTACAATTAACATCTTAACAATATTTAGTCTTCTAATCCATGAACATGGAATGTTCTTCCATATTTAGGTCTTTTTTGATTACTTTTAGCAATATTTTGTAGTTCTCTGCATACAAGTCCTTTATAATCTTGATTAGGTTTATTCCTAGATACTAGATTCTTTTAGTTGTTATTGCAATTGGAATTGTATTCTGGATTTCTTTTTCTGATTGTTCATTGCTAGTGTACAGAAACATTGACTAGGGTGTTGATCTTATGCCTTGCCACCTTATTAGTTCTAGGAGTTTTGTTATGGCTTTTCTGTATTTAGGATCATGTCATCTGCAAATAGGAAATGTTTTTCTTCCTTTCCAATTTGGATGCCTTTTCTTTCTTTTTCTTGCCTAATTACTCTGCATAGAACTTCCAGCACAATGTTGAATAATAGTGGTTACAGTGGCCATTCTTGCCTTGTTCCTGACCTTACAGGGGAAGCTTTCAGTCTTTCACCATGAAGTCGGATGTTAGCTGTAGGTTTTTCATATATGCCCTTGATCATATTGAGGGAATTTCTTTCTTTTCCTAGTTTTTGAAGTGTTTTTATTAAAAAGGGGTTATAGGTTTTGTCAAATGCCTTTTTTGCATTGAGATGACCATTTGTTTTTTCCTCTTCATTCTGTTAATGTGGTGTATTTCATTAATTGATTTTTATGTTGAACTACTCTTGCATATAAGCATAAATCCCACTTGATCATAGTCTAAAATTCTTTTAATGTGCTGTTGGATATGGTTTGCTAGTATTTTTTAAAATACATTTTTATTACAGAATTTGTGAACTTACAATGCAATCATGCACATATGTGGAATTCCCATACAATACCCCTTAACCAACACACCACACTGCTGTGGAACATTTGTTACAGATTATGAGATAATATCATCAGACTATTACCACTAACTATGGTCCATAGCATAAATTTTGCATATTTTTTCCATACACCCCTATTATTAACACAGAACATCTTTGGCATTGAAACAAGAATATTACAGTATTGCTGATAACTATAGTCCATAGGCTACATTAATTGAAATTTTCCTATGCTTCTCCACATTCCCACCACTCTGCAATAGTGACATATATCCATTCTAGTTCATAGACGGACATGCTTGTATTTGTACTCTTAACCACAATTCTCATCCATCTCTGGGTTCACTGTATTATTCAATCCCTAGATTATTCAACCAATGAATGGATAAACAAAATGTGGTATATACATATGATGAAATACTATGCTGCAGTAAGAAGAAATGAAATTGGGACACATATGAAAGCATAGATGAATCTTGAAGACATTATGCTAAGTGAAATAAGCCATACACAAAAGGACAAATATTGCATGGTCTTAAGAATATGAACTAAATATGAAGAATAAACACATGGATTTAAGACTAGAGTATAGGTTATTAGAAGATAAGAAGAGGGCTGCGAAGAAGTGCTGATGTTTAATGTATGTAGAAGTTTTAATTAACTTGGGTGTAAAAGTATGGAAATGGATAGAGTTGACAGTAACACATTACAGTGAGTGGCAGCTAGTTTATAAATGGGATTGTGGCTGAAAAGGGTAGTCAAAGGATGTAAATGTCAATTGGTTTGCTAGTATTTTGTTGTGGAATTTTGCATCTATATACATAAAAGATATCGGTCTGTAATTTTCTTTTCTTGTGGTATATTTATCTTGCTTTGGTATGAGGGTACAGATGGCCTCATAGATTGATTTAGGGAATGTTTCCTCCTTTTCAATTTTTTGGAAGAGTATGAACAGGTTAGTTTTAATTCTTCCTGGAACGTTTGGTAAAATTCCCCTGGGAAGTCATCTGGTCCTGGGCTTTTCTTTGTTGGGAGGTTTTTGCTTATTGGTTCAATTTCTTTGCTACTAATTTGTGTGCTGAGATATTCTATTTCTTCTTGAATCTGTGTGGGTAACTTTTGTGTTTCGAAGAATTTGTTCATTTCATCTAGGTTATGTAAGTCATAAGTCCAGCTAAAGGTTTTTCAATTTTATCAGTCTTTTCAAAGAACCAACTTATGGTTTTATTGATCATCTATCTAGATGTTCTATCTATTATTGAAAGTGGTATATCAAAGTCTCCTACTATTAATGTAGAACTGCCAGTTCCTCCCTTCAAATCTGTATGTATTTGCTTCATATATTTTGGGACTCTTCTTTTAGGTACATACATATTTATAATTGTTACATCTTTTTGTTGAACTGACCCCTTTATCAATGTATAATGACTGTCTTTTTTCTCATAACTGTTTTTTACTTAAAGTTTATTTTATCTTATATTAGAATAGCCAGCCCAGCTCTCTTTTGTTTGCTATTTGCATGGTATATATTTTTCCCATCCTTTTACGTTCAATCTATTTGTGTCTTTAAATTTAAGTTGAGTCTCTTGTAGACTACTTATATTTGGGTCATGCTTTTTTATCCATTCTGCAATCTCTGCCCTTTGACTGGAGAGTTTAATCCATTTACATTTAAATTCACTACTATTATGCAGGACTTTCTTCTGCCATTTTTCTATTTATTCCTTTAAATTCTAATACTTTTTTTGTCCCTCAATTCTTCCATTAACATCTAATTTCATAATTATATGATGTATTGCAACATATTGAATCCCTTCTTATTTCTATCTCATTCTATATTTTATATATTTTCTTTGTAGTTACTATGGCGTTAAAATTTAATATCCTAAATATGTAACAATCATATTTGGTTTATTACCTACTTGACTTCAGTAGCACACTCATTCTATTCCTATACCCTTTTGTCCCCTCACCTTTTTATGTACTTGTTACAAATTATGTCTTTTGTCTTGCTTTGCCAAAGGCATGCTGATGCAAAGCACCAGAAATGGGTTGGCTTTTTAAAAGGGGATTTATTTGGGGTAAAAGCTTATAGTTCCAAGACTGTGAAAGTCCAAATCAAGACACCATAAGAAGTGCTTTCTCACCAAAGTCAGCTGCCATGTGTTTAAGCAAGATGGCCCCAATCTCTGTCAAGGTTTGAGCTCAGCTGAGAGCAGCCAGGCATATGGCTTGTCTCTTTGCAGGCCTCCTATCAGTCTCAGCTGTTCCACATGCTTCCCAAGTTCAGCTGCAAGTTAATGGGCATATGGCTCCTCTCTCCCTGGGTTTCAGCTTTTTAAGCTTCTTGAGGGCTTCTCTTCCCTTGAGCTGCTCCTTGGGACCAGCCTCTTGGGAGCTTTGTGCTTAAGTGATCTTCTAGTCTTCTCTCAGATGACAGTGTAAAAAATGGCGGTTTTCTTTCCCTGTATCTGTCTGTCTCTCCCTGTGTCTCCATTTTTATCAAACCTGGAAAGTTTGCTCATGCCTCACTGATGTAGTCCAATCAAAAGCCCTAAATTGATCTTATCAAGTAATCTAATCAAAAGACCTTCAAACAAATTTAATGCAAAGTGTATCAAACCCACAAGAATAGATGATTTTAAAAACATAATCTCTCTCTTTTTGAGATTCAAAAACAGTCTCAAACTGCCACATCTTTGTACATTGTATGACCCAAACCATAGATTCATCATTACATTTATGCATTTGAACTATAGCACCTGTAGCAAGAAATGGAATTAAATACCAAAAAAATACAATACAATAGTATTGATATTTATAATTACACAAATGATGTCCTTTACTGGAGGTCTTTCTTTATGCTGCTTTGAACCACTGTCTAGTGTCCTTTCCTTTCAGGCTGAAGAACTCCCTTTGGTATTGCTAGTAGGGCAAGTCTAGGGGTGATGAACTCCATCAGCTTTTGTCTATTTGGGAATGTCTTAATCTCTCCCTCAGTTCTGAAAGAAAGTCGCATGGGATATAAAAATCTTGATTGGCAATTGGTTTTTTTCCCAGCACTTTTAAGTATCTCAACCCACTGTCTTCTTGCCTCCATGCTTTCTGATGACTAACTGGCATTTGGGACTCCCTTGTACATAACTTGTTGCTTTTCTCTTGCAGCTTTCAGAACTCTCACTTTGTCCTTTGCATCTGGCAATTTGTTCAGTATGTGAGGGTGCATATTCTTCTTCAAGTTTATACTCTTTGGTGTTCTCTGGTCTTCTGGGATGAGCATATTGACATTTTTTTTTGTTACTTTGGGATTTTTCTTGTCATTATTTCTTTGAATATTCCTTCTGTTGCTTTTTCCCTTTCTTCTCCTTCTGGGAACCCCATAATACATGTATTGGTACACTTGATGGTGTCCCAGAGATCTCAAGCTATTTTTGCTTTTTATAATTCTTTTTTTTCTTTCTGCTTCTCAGCCTGACTCATTTAAATTATCTTATATTTGAGTTCACTGATTCTTCTGCCAGCTCCAATCTGTTGTTGAAACACTCCTGGGAATTTTTCATTTCAGATATTGTGTTCTTTAACTCCAGTAGTTTCATTATTATTATTTTTTTGTAAATTTCTATCTCTTTTTTTTGACAAACCAATTTTATTGATACATATTAATAAACATACAATTCATTCAAAGTGTACAATCAATGGTATTTGCTATAAACATATATTGTACGTTCATCACATCAATCATTATTAGAACATTTTCATTATTTCAATAATAATAATAATAATAAACAGACAAACAAAAAAGAAAATTCCTCACTTCTCAATCTCTCTATTCCCCCACTGTCATAGCTGCTGTTTCTGGCTGTTTTATCCAAAGTGTATAACCAATGGCTTTTAGTGTAATCACAATGTTGTACATTAATCATCTCAAAAATTTTAGGACAATTTCATTACTCCAAAAAGAAAGACTCCACACCCCTTAGCATTCCTTCCTCAGACCTACATAACCACTAATCTTCTTTCATCTTTAAAAATTGATTTATATTTACATTTTATATAAATGAAATCACACAATATGTAATACTCTGTGTCTGATCTCCTTCACTTAGTATGTTTTTTGTTTGTTTGTTTGTTTTGGTCTGATTTTAACATTTTGTACTGTTAACATATATTTGTTCAGCTTCAAAGAAAAACGGTCTTACATATCTAATAGGGCAATCACACAGCATTTGTCCTTTTGTGTCTGGCTTGCTTCACTCAGCACAATGTACCCCAGGTTCATCCATGTCATCATATGCTTCACAACTTCATTTCTTCTTACCACTGCATAATATTCCATTGTGTGTCTACCCCACAATTTGTTTATCCATTCATCAGTCGATGGACACCTAGGTTTTTTCCAACTTTTGGCAATTGTGAATAATGCCGCTATGAACATCGGTGTGCAGATGTCTGTTCGTGTCACTGCTCTCAGTTCTTCTGGGTATATACCAATCAATGGTATTGCCGGGTCCCATGGCAAGTCTATATTCAATTTCCTTAGGAACTGCCAAACTGTCTTTATTAAGATTCTCATATTGTTTGTTTTCCTAAATCCTTTTGTTCTTTTTCTGTAATTTCCTTCATCTCCTTGAACATATTGAAGATCATTTCATAAAGGTATTTGTCTGGTATGTCCACATTCTAGTCTGTTGCGTTAGTGTTTTCTGGATTTTGTCTTCTTCCTTTGCATGGGCCATCATTTCCTGTTTCTTTGTATGCCTTGTAATCTTTCATTGTATACTGAACTTTTTAATATTTTAAAATGTTAACTCTGGGGTTTATTCTTTGAGTTTTCCTGTGTCTTGTGTTTGTAACCAGCTGGTGATATGACAGAGTTTTTTGTTCTTTTGTTTTGTTTTGTTTTTGAGTGTTAGCCTTCCTATCAGGAAGGTCCATCATGGAAAATGCAAAGTGCAGGGTCCTCTCTGTCTTTTGGGGGCCTGTGATTGTCCTGGGCTTGTGCTTGCTGGTGGCTTAGGAGTTCCCCTGTTTACAGGAGTTTGAAAGTCCCCTCTGTGTTCCAGAAAACAGGCCTTCTTCCTCTCCCAGGTGCTCCACTGTTGGACTTATAGCAGGTACACCTGTGTCCCAGGACATGTGCCTCTATTGTTTTTTACTCTGCATTCATTATCTCAAGCTGTTTTTGCCTGATGGGAAAATTTGGGTAGGGGGGAAATGCTGGAGAGGAGTTTTCCAAGTCAGTGTTTCTCAGCCACAACAAGGCCAGAGACCCACAAAGAGAGCAGCAGTCAGCTCCAAATTGCCCTGGAGAGAGGACGAAGGATGGGCCAGGAAGGATGCCAGGAGCTTCTTCCATGACTCCCCAAAACTGTGCTTTCTTTGCCTGTCCAGCAAATGCAGCCTTCCGACTGCCCTCTGCAGCTCTGAGGATGTGTACGTCTTTAAGTCTCGTCGGCCACCTTTCTTCTTTTGTTCGGGGTTGCTTGAAATAATGGCCACCCTCACAGTCGGACCCCCAGGAATCAAAGCCGCTAATCAAAAGCTGAGATGAGTGATTGGTCCATGCCGTCCCCTGAATCTTAGGGAAGTGGATTTTTATGTCCCTTTCTGGCACCAGCAAGGTACACCAGGAGCTGGTCCCCACTGCTGCCTACCACCAGAGTGGGGACTGGGCAACAGTAACTGCCACATGGAAAGAACAATTCACTGGTATTTACCGCAACTTACCAGCTTCTTCGTTCTGCTCTTCCCTGGATGCTGTACAGTGTTTACTGGACTCTAGAGTATCAAAATAGTTGACTCAGACCATTTCTCCTTGTTTAATAGTTGCTCTGGTGGAGGAACTGATTCCTGGAGCTTCCTACTCCACGATCTTCTGACAATCTATAATTGCTGTTTTAAAGCATTTCTCTATTAAATCCAAATTTTGGATCCCAAGGGCCATTTTTGGTTGATTTTTTTTCCTGTTTATTTGGTATTCTTTCCTGTTTTATAGTTTCCTTTTGAAAACTAGATATTTTAGATTATATATTACAACTATTCTAATATCAGATCCCTACACTCCCCAAGGTTTGCTGTTGTTGTTTGTCATCTTTTGTGATTGCTGCTTATTTTTCAGTGACTCCCTGTACTTATTCTGTAGATTCTGCATTATCTGTCAGTGTGGAGCCTCTGAGTTCCCTGCTAGTTTTTCTTTCTTTTTTTTTTTCCTTTTATGTCCTTGTTTTCATTTCTAAGCCTGGCTACTTAGGGGTCACACTTAGTTCAGTATAATTAAGTGGTCATAGAATGCTCGGTCAAAAGATTTCTTTAAATACCTTGTCTTTATGCCTTCCACCTTTTGCCAAGGGGATCTACATGATAAGACAGGTCTTCAAACTTTGGGCAAGTTTATAGGACAGCCTTAACTTTGATTTCATGCTTTCGCAGGCCTCCAGGTCAGTCAGAGGTGAGTGATTGGAGCCTTCTCCTTTCCCAGGTCTTTCCTGGGCATTTGTGCTGCCTTTTAAATCTCCAGGAATATGTCAGAGATTTTAAAAATTCCCTGTTGGCCTAGTTCTACTGCATTTCCTTTAAAATTCCAGCCAGATTCTTGTTTGTCTCAGCTAGAATCACAGCCTGGGCAGTTGAAATGTTGCTTGGAGTTTGTTATTTGTTTGTGTAATGCCCTAGGGGTAGGCTTCCTCATTTCCCCTCTTCTGCTGAGGCAAGCCCTGAGTCAAATAAAATTCCCACCATTCTCTTAGAGTAGAGATTTCCCAGGGAGCTCCAAGCTTCAACAAAATACTGTCTGTGCTCAGGGAATGATGTTTTTAGCAGAATTTCAAATGTGGTCAGATTTCTCCATTGTCTACAAGATTGCTGTCTTTTGCTTATGAGGCCTCTGAACTGGGGAGAGAGAGCACCAGGGACTAGCCCCAAGTTAAATCATGTCAAAGCCCACTGTCCTAAATTCCCCTGTCTAATCAAGTGTTTCTTGCATAGATATTTTTTAGTTCATTTTGTGGTTTTGGTTAGTTGTCAGAGTTGTAAAATGGCTGATTTTACTTGTTGTACCCATATTTTTGTTGTCTTAAAAGAGAGCAAGTTCATTAAGGTCCTCACTGTGCAATTCTAGAAGTCGATCTCCTCTCATGCAGCTTTATGTAGTTATTAGTTTGATTTGACACCCCATTTAATTAATCTACGGTATGTTTTGCATTCACAATAGGTTTACAAGATAGTCACACCCACTTACAACTAGTTGCTAGGCTAGAATTCTCCAGGCATGACAGCTCATACTAGCCCAGAAAGCTATGACACTTCCAGTGACAAGTATAACTTCTAAATCTGATATGATCACTCTTACCAAGACTCCTTCAGTGATAAAGCATAAGAAGAGGGAAAGTAAAAGATAAGTTTCATGAATATTTTGGTGATTAGATCACTTACCCTCAACTTTCTACTCAGGCTATTCTATTCAACTATTGTTCAGTAACAAACTACCCCAAAACATAGTGGCTTAAAATAATAATCCCGGTATTATATTTCACAATCTTATGGGTCATAAATTCATGAGGGCTCACCTGGGCAATTCTACCATACCACAGGGGATAAGTCAGTGCTACCCAGCTAGTGACGGGTCTGCTTTGGAGTGTCCAAGATGACATTCTCTTCATGCATGGCACCTTTGTGGGGTGGTTGGAAGGCTAGGTTGTGCTGTACCCCTCTCTCTGCCTATTCATGAAGTCTACCACCATCTCTCCATGTGGTCTTTCCAGCTTGTGGCTCAGAGCTCCCCAAAGGACAAGGCAGAAGCTGCTAGTCTTCTGAAAACTAGGCTCAGAATTGGCATAATATCAAGCCCACCGACTCTATTGGTCAAAGCAGTCACAAGCCATATAAGGAGAGGGAGATAGACCCTCTCTTAAAGGGAAGATTGTCAAAGAATTCTCTGCCATCTTTAATCTGCTACACAGCCCATTTCTAATCTGAAAAATAGGGTACAAAAACCCTAGCAGTTCTCTGTTCTCAGGATTGAGCATATCCCTGTGAATCTCTTGTCATAAAGGGCCTCTGTGACATCCTAATTAAACCTGAGAATTTTATTTCTCCAGTCAGACATTTTCCTGATATATTGAGCATGATAGTGCCACCACCTCTGGAGAATTACTAAAACATCAACAGCAGAGAGACAAAGCCTGTGCTTTTCAAAGATGTAGTGGGAAATAGCCACCTAGCATTTGAAGAGATTTCCAAATATGATATTCTGCTAATTTCCACCCTCAGGAAGGGGACCACTATTAAGAACCAGGGACAGTCATTGCTAAGACATAATATTGATTTGAATGCCATTTCTCCTCCCCTGTTGGATTACCCAGCAGCAAAATAACCCTAACTCGGCTTCCAGGATAGCAAAAGACTTTAGGAGGAAAATGGCTTCATTTCCTCTATTTTACTTTGTGGTATTTCTTAATATCCAGTTTTTTCGCTCACACACTATCTGGTGCTGCCCCAGGGGCACTTCGGTTTGCTTCACTGGTTTTGTTCCTAACAGAACTCTGATCTCTCTTACTTTTTCTGATCCCAGAGAATCTTACAATGAACATGTGCACTTATTTCTAATCCTCAAAATTGAAAAGTGCTCTAATACTCTCCTTCCAAACAGAAAGGCTTGAACAACTCTAATGAGGCATACACTTTGAAACACAAAAACACAAGTCTATTTATTGTCTTGTAGAGGGAACAAAATATTCACCTGAAAGCCTTTACTTTTTTATTCATTAAAGAAATTTTTTAAAATTAGAAAAGTTGTAGGTTTACGGAAAAATCATGTGAAAAATACAACATTCCTATATATATCCCCCTTTTGTTAGACACTGAATTAGTGAGATACCTTTTTTACAACCAATTAAAGAATATTTAGGGAAGCGGGTGTGGCTCAGTGGATAGAGCCCCCGTTTACCATATGGGAGGCCCGGGTTCGCGTCCCGAGGCCTCCTTGTGAGGGCACGCCGGCCTGAGCTGTGCGGTGGACTGATGCAGCAACCTCACGGCAGGAAGCGGGTGTGGCGCAATGGATAGAGCACC
>JAQZBX010031317.1:0-26389 GCA_029593785.1 Cabassous unicinctus | reverse complement strand
TAGTTTGTGTTTTGTTAATTTTATTTTTAATTAGCCTTGCATTCTTGATAGGATCTTCCCCCTATTATTTCTTCTCCAGGTACAGGTATGAGTTCTGTATTAGTGATGCATTGTTTATCTTAGAATGTTAGGGAAGAAAAGTTAGACATTTCCTGGTGGTGATAAATCTTTTCCTCCAGGTGGCCCTAAACACTGAGGCAAATCATTGGACAAATAAATTCTGGTTTCTTGCTGGAACAGAGGAGATGGAATCTGGCCTCTTGTTGACTTAAGCCTTGGTTCCTTTTTCTTGTTAGACCAATACACTACTTGCAATTACTATATAGGTCCAAAAATATTGTGTATAAGCCAGCTAAAGTAATAAGACATATATGTTTATTATTGGCTATGGTCTTAACTCTTCTCAATGAATATATTTTGATGTAGAGTTGCGTGTGTTTATGTGCATGTGTGTATGAAAGTTTCCCTTTAACTAATGTTTTCAGTATTTAGTGGAGCTTTTGGTTGAATGTGTTATACGATAAGCCAGTAAAAATTATTCTGCCAATTCTCTGACTCAGGAAAAGTGATAACATGATGGTAGATCTGAAATCTTTAATTTTTGTCATGCCATTTCCATAATCTTATTTTATTCTCCCATGGATTATCTTGTGGCATGCACAGTGCCTTTCCAATACCATCTTAAGAGTGGTAAGTAGTTAGTAGAAAGGTAGCTAGACAATTAAGTCAGACCTCCCAGGTAAGTTCCTCTTAACACATTTATTGAGAACAAGTTTTTTTCAGGACACTGTGACATATACTCTAGTGCTTATATGTTGTACTTTTTAGATGCCAATATAAGATAAATGGTACAGATAACTATTACATGGGAATGTATGAAAGCTGTCAAAAAGGGTACAGTTGGCTTCAGTTTCCTCACATGAAATAAGGATGATGATAAGGTTTTTGAAAAGCTAAGGTAAGATGTGTGAAAATGCTTTTAAAAGTGGAAGGCATTATGCAACAATAAAGAGATATTATTAGCATAGGCCACAGGTTACATCACTTTATGAGAGAAAATTGTTCGTTGACCTTTGCTATACTTATCCATTTGAGAGCAGTAGAACTGTACAACAAGAAAATTTGAAGAATAAATCACAGTAATTTCAGCTTTTACTGAGTGCATACTACATATTGGGAACTATTTTAAGCATTTCGTGTGTATTAAGTGTTTAATTCTCACAGCAACCCTATGTGGTAGATACTATTATTATCTGCATTTTACAGATGAGAATACTGAGGCACAGAGTAGTAAATAGCCTATCTCGGTCAAACAGCTAATAAGTAGTGGAGTCTGGATTTGAACTAGTCTGGTTCCAGAGTGCTACAATATTCTATCCATTCTCTTTATTACTGGCTAATAGAGACAGACAATTTAGCAAAGTAAAAAAATGCTATGCAGTATTCTCCAAGTAGGCACAAGTGCCCATTGGTCCTGAAAAATTTTTTAAAAATCCAACGTAAATTTTTGTTCTGTGGACTCAAGTTTCTTAAAATTCCTCGTTTTAGAAAGAACATCACACACCTTTCCCCCCATTTTTTCGTTGAACATCAGCTAACCCAGGATAACTATTAAAAGAGGCACAAGTTATAAAATTATAAAATGCTCTGTCTCAGCTACTGTGTGTATTTAGAGCATGTCAAACCTTTCATCTCGATAATCCTCTGAGAGAGGCCCCTAAGTGAGATGAATCAGAGGAAGTAGCATCATCAGCCTGCCTATAGATAATATATTTTCTTTCTTTAAGCTTAAAATTTGCAGTAGATTGAATTAAGAACCCCCAATATAGATGTTCTTAGTCTTAATCTAAGTTCCTGAGTTACATCCTGTGAATGTAAATAGGACCTCTTGAAGATGTTATTTTTAGTTAAGGTGTGACCCAGCTGAAAGAGGGTGGATCTTAATCCATACTGCTGGGGACATTATAAAGAGTTGAAACTGGAAACCAGAAGTTGGAGAAGGCCACACAAGAGAGAAGCTGAAGGTCAGTGGAAATCAGAAGAGCCGAAAAAAGGAGAGGAAATCTTCATGGGATGCGAGGCAGGAATGCAAGCCAAGGAACCCCAAGGATTCCCGGCAGCTAGCACCAGAACCCTACAGACTCCAGGAGAAAGCAACTCTTGCCTTTATCTTGATTTTGGATTTCTTCTAACTTCAAAACCATGATCCCAATAAATTCCTCTTGCTGGGCCAAAATCCATTGTGTGGTATTTGCCCTAGCAGCCTGGCTAACTAAGACAAAACTAAACTGGGTCAGTTTATATTTCAAACTTTTGCCAGGTAGAGTAGACTATAACATGAACTCCATGTGGTATACAAATGAAGATATGTTTTGCTCAGTGGCATGCAGGTAAGTGTTGAACAACCAGCTATCTAGGGGGGAAAATACTCCGATTTCTGTAATATAAATAAACCCTCCATGGCCATTTTAAATTATTGCTTTCAGAATTCCTGAAAACTTAACAGATGGTTCCCACAAGTAAGTAGGAGTTGGCTTAGTACATCACCATGTTTGCTACAGAGCTAAGGAATTTAGAGAATGAGAAAAGAGAGCCTAAAAAGCAAAATTCATTTTAATTCATTCAAATTCAGTTTTGTTTGTTGCTTTACTTTTCCCTATTTTTTACAATTGTTGTGGTTTTTTCTTTTCTTTCGTTTTGTTTTTGTTTGCCTTTAAAGAAGAAAGAGTGAAATAACATTAAAGTAGGAAAGTAGAAAATCTCTTTCCTGTCAGGAATTCTTTTCTGGAGAAAATAGAATCCTTTGGTCTTAAAGATTAGGCTAATACTGGGGAACTAATAGAGTCAATTAACTAAACATCTTTTATGATAACCACAGTTCACAGTTCTAGTAGATAATTTGAACACTGACTGGAAATTTAATATTAAGTAATTATGATGTTTCTTAATTTTAAGTAGACTAATAGTGTATTAGTCAGCCAAAGGGGTGATGATGCAAAGTACCAGAAATCTGTTGGCTTTTATAAAGGGTATTTATTTGAGGTAGAAACTTACAGTCACAAGGCCCTAAAGAATCCAACTCAAGGTTGCTTAAGAGGTACTTTCTCACCCAAAGTCTATTGCCACGTGTTGATGCAAGATGGCGGGTAATGTCTGAGAGGGTTCAGCCTTCCTCTTTCCTCTTAAGGCTCTATGGACCTAGTTTCTTCAGATCTCAGCTGTAGGCTGGCATAAGGCTTGTCTCTCTCCCCAGAGCTTGTTTCTTTCCTGGCTCAGCTGCTCTGTTCTCTTCACAAGATCAGCTGTAGACTATCAGGTGAATGGCTCATCTCTGTTCCTGGGACCACAGGATCCTGTCTAATGAGCTGTCTCTCTTTCTCTGTTGTGTCCTTCTCTGTGTATCTACTTCCGTGTGTTCTTGATTGAGCGTCCATTAATATAGGCTACCAAGAGAGGCGGAGACTCAACCCAGCACACCCTAAAGACATGGTTGAATCAAAACTCTAATCTTATAATGTAATCAAAGGCATCTCAGCTGATTCTAATACTATCAAAGTGTACCATGCCCAGAGGAACAGACCAGTTTACAAAAATAATATCTCCTTCTTGGAATTCATAAATAATATCAAACTGCCACAAATGGTAATGTGGGTTTTTTTAAAAGTCCTTTTAGAGATATATACCAAAATATTTATAGATAGTAAAACTGACTGGGATTTGCTTCACAAAAATGTTGATGTGAATATAGATTAAACAGGTTTGGCCATGACTTGATAATTATTGAAGCTGGGGATTCATTATATTATTCTTTCTACTTTGGTAAATATTTGAAATTTTTTCTACTCTATTTTTTTCTTCTGCTTTTTGGGAGAAATTTTCCAAGGTTAATTTCCCTCTTGTCTATTGAATTTTTTAAAAGTTTGTATTTTTTATTAGAGAAATTGTGAGCTTATAAAACAATCATGCATACTGTGCAGAATTCCCATACAACACCCCACTACCCACACTTTACATTGTTGTAAAGTTTGTTACAGATTATGAAAGAATGTCATCAGACTGTTACCACAAACTATGGTCTATAGCATACATTTGGTATATTTTTTTCCATATACCACTATTATTAACACCATATATTAGTATTGTACATTTTTTATAGTTCATGAGAGAATATTCTGATATTTGTACTGTTAACCACAGTCCATCTTCCACCACATGATTCACTTTGTTATACAGTCCCATGCCTTGTACAATTCATCCAAAGTGTACACTCAGTGGATCTCACTTTCATCACAGAGTTGTACAGTTATCACCACAGTAAATTTTTGACCATTTTCCTTAGTCCAAAGGAAAAATATCCCATACCTCCCTGTTATTGGCCTTTAGAGCGTTGATATAGTACCTTCTTTGACATTGATAGAAGAATATTACAGTATTGCTGTTAACTAGCCCATAAGTTACATTAATAGTATTTTCCCCATGCATCACCATATTCTTACCACCTTGTAATAGTGATATATATTTGTTCTAGGTCATGGAAGAACATTCTTGTATTTGTGCTATTAACCACAGTCTTCATCTACCTCCGGGTTTACTATGTTATTCAGGCCCTAGATATTCTCTAGCTTTCTTTCAATTGAAATTTACATCCATAGACTACCCCTTACAATCCCGTTTATAAACCAGCCATGTTAGTGTACTCACTATAATGTGTTACCATCAACTCTATCCATTTCCACACTTTTACAGTCAAGATAATTAAAAAGTACACATACATTAAGCGTCAGTACCCCTTCTCAGTCCTCTTCCTATCTCCTAGTAAGCTATACTCTAGGTTTAACTCCATGTGTTTATTTCTCATATTTAGTTCATATTGATGAGATCATACAGTATTTGTACTTTTGTGTCTGGCTTATTTCACTCATCATAATGTCCTCAAGTTTCATCATGTTATCATATGTGCCCGATTTCAGTTCTTACAGCAGCATAGTATTCCATCATATATATACCACATTTTGTTTATCCATTCTTTGCTTAATGGACACTTGGGTTGCTTCCGTTTTTTGGCAGTTGTGAGTAATTGCTACATTGGTGTGCAATTGTCTATTTGCATCACTGTTTTCAGTTATTCTGAATATAGTCTTAGTAGAGGGATTGCCAGGTCATACCACAGATCTATATTTAGCTTCCCGAGGAACTGCCAAACTGTCTTCCACAGAGGCTACACCATTTTACATTCCCACCAACAGTGAAGGGGAGTATTCCTATTTCTCCACATTTTCTCCCAGCACTTGTTTTCTGTTTTTTTTTTTAAATAATGGCCATTCTATGAGGTGTGAGATGATATCTCATTGTAGTTTTGATTTGCATTTCCCTAAAAACTAGTGATATTGAACATTTTTCATATGCTTTTTCACTATTTGTATCTCCTCTTTGGAGAAATGTCTATTTAAGTCTCTTGCCCATTTTTAAATTGGATTGCTTGCTCTTTTATTTTTGAGTTGTATGATCTCTTTATATAGCATGGAAATCAAATTGTTATTGGATATGTGGTTTCCAAATATTTTCTCCCATTGAATGGGCTGCCTTTTCACCTTGACAAAGTCCTTTGAAGCACAAAAGTAAAGTTTGAGGAGATCCCATTTTTCCATTTTTTCTTTCATTTTTCATGTTTTCTGTGTAAGGTTTAAAAAACTGCCACTTAACACCAGGTCTTGAAGATATTTTCCTACTTTTCCTTCTAGGAGTTTAATGGTTCTAGCTTTTATATTTAGGACTTTGCTCCATTTTGAGTTAATTTTTATATAAGGTGTGAGACAGGGGTCCTCTTTCTTTCTTTGGCTATGGATATCTAGTTCTCTCAGTATCATTTGTTGAATAGACTGCTCTGCCCCAGCTGGGTGGGCTTGGCAGCCTTGTCAAAATCTCTTGATCATAGATGTGAGGGTCTGTTTCTGAGCCATCAGTTCAATTCCATTGTTCTATATGTCTGTCTTTATCCCAGTACCATGCTGTTTTTACCACTATTGCTAGGTAAAATGAGTTAAAGTCCGGAAGTGAGAATCTTCCAACTTGATTCTTCCATTTTTGTTTGTTTGTTTGTTTGTTTGTTTGTTTTCTGGCTATTCGGGGCCCCTTGCCCTTCCAAATATATTTGATAATTGGGTTTCCCATTTTTGTAAAAAAAAAAAAAAAAAAAACTTGGAATTTTTATCAGGATTGTATTGAATATGTATATCAGTTTGCATAGAATTGACATCTTAATGATATTTAGTTTCCCAATCCATGAACATGGAATGTTCTTCCATTTATTTGATTTCTTTTAGAAATGCATTGCAGTATTCTGAATACAAGTGCTTTATGACTTTTGTTAAGTTTAGTCCTAAATATTTAGTTCTTTTAGTTGCTATTGTAAATGGAATTTTTTTCCTGATTTCCTTCTCAGATTGCTCTTTACTAGTGTATAGAACCACTACTGAATTTTGTATATTAATCTTATATCCTGACACCCTGCTGAACTCATTTATTTACTTTAGTAGTTTTGTTGTAGATTTTTCAGGACTTTCTGGGTATAGGATCGTATCATCTGCAAACAGGCTGTAATACTCCCTTTAATATTTGTTGCAAAGCCTGTCTCTTGGTTACAGACTCTCTCAGTTTCTGTTTATCTGTGAATATTCTAAACTTGCCTTCATTTTTGAAGGACAGTCTTGCCGGATATAAGATTCTTGGCTGGCAGTTTTTCTCTTTACTATCTTAAATATATCATACAACTGCCTTCTTGCATCCATGGTGTTTGATGAGAAATCAGCACTTAATATTGTTGGGCATTCCTTGTATGTGATAAATCACTTTTTTCTTGCTGCTCTCAGGATTCTGTCTTTACCTTTGGCAATTGACTTTCTGATTAGTATGTGTCTTGGAGTAGGTCTGTTGAGATTTATTTGGGTGGGAGTATATTGTGCTTCTTGGACACGGATATCTGTGTCCTTCAGTAGAGTTGGGAAATTTTCTACCATTATTTCCTTAAATATTCCTTCTGCCCCTCTTCCTTTCTCTTCTCTTTCTGGGACACCCATGACGTATGATGATTAGGCTAATGTGTCAACTCGGCCAGGTAATCGTGCCCAGTTGTTTGGTCAAGCCAAGCACTGGGCTAATTGTAATACAAGGGCATTTCATGGACTTTAATCATCAGTGAGTTGATTGCTTAGATGGCTGGTTACATCTAGTCAGCTGAGGAGATTGCTATCAGCGATGAGTGATGTCTCATCTAATCAGTTGAAGGTCTTAAAAGGAGAAGTGATCTCAGCATTCAGAGAGAGAATCCCCATCTCTACTTCTCTTGGGGAAATCAGTGAGGACCTTCATCTGAATCCCTTGCATGCAGCCTGTCATATGGAATTTGGACTTGTGCATCCCCATGAGGCATGAGGATTTATAAAATTGCATGAGGCAATTTTATAAAATCTCATACTATTTACAGATATCTCCTGTCGGTTCTGTTTCCCTAGAGAACACTGACTAATACAATTATGTATGTTTGCTCATCTCTTGCTGTCATTTAGTTCCCTGAGACTCTCTTCAATTTTTTCCATTCTTTATCTATTCTTTTGTATGTTCGCTTTCAAAGGCCATGTCTTCAAGATTACTGATCCTTTCTTCTGCCTCTTCAAGTCTGCTGTTATATACCTGCCAGTGTATTTTTTTATTTCATTTATGGTGCCTTACATTCCCATAAGAGCTGCTATTTTTCTATGTATACATTTTTTAAATATTCTTTTTTATTTTTTTAAAAAGATATTTAGGTTACATAAATGTTATATGAAAAATATAGGGGGTTCCCGTATGCCCCGCTTCCTACCCCTCCCACATTTTCCCACATTAACAACACCCGTCATTATTGTGGTACATTTGTTAAAAATTGATGAACAAATTTTGGAGCATTGCCACTAAGCGTGATTATAGTTTACTTTGTAGTTTACACCTTCTCCCAAGCAATTTTGTAAGTTATGGCAAGAATATAATGGCCTGTATCTGTCATCTCAATGTCATTCAGGACAACTCCCAAGTCCTGAAAATGCCCCCATATTATACCTGTTTTTCCCTCTTCCTCCCCTCAGAACCTCCAGTGACCACTGCCTCAACATCAATGATATAAGTTCTTCCATTGCTAGAATCACAAAAGTCTATAATAGAATACTAGTAAGTCTGTTCTAGTCCTTTGTTCATTCCTCAATCCTGAGGATTCTTGGATGGTGATGCCCACTTCACCTCTAATTGAGAGGGGACTTAGATCCCATGGGGCAGATGGATGAGATTATCTTGCTTGCAATTGCAGGCTCTCTGTTCCTTGGAATGGTCATTGTCCATCATCATCTCCTTGTTTGTTGTCCTAGGTGAGTCCAGTGAACTGGAGAGTAGGTGTTGCAACTCTGTTGAGATTCAGGGCCCAGGTGGCACATGGACAGCCCAAAGATTTAAGCCTCTTGGACATACAGCTATCAACTCTATTACTAACTGTAGGTTCAAATAGAAGGGGCAGAAGAGCCATGTGTAGGGAAACCACGACTGAGTCCAACTTTGTCACACTTGGAAGCATAAACTCCAAAGTAGGGCCCACTGGCAGATCACGAAACTCCTGAGCTGTCTGCCCTGGCTGTAGTGTCTGGATGTCTCCAGAGCCCTCAGGAGCCCCGCTATTTGAGGCAGTATTTACTTTGGCAGTCAGTGAGATCCTGCTGAGACGTGCATAAGTGTAAGCTCTGGAATGACCTCCCAACTCACTTTGAAGTCTCTTAGCCATATAAACTCATTTGTCTTTACCTTTTCCCCCTTTTGGTCAAGGTCTTTTTCCAGTTGCGTTGCTAGTTGGTGCTTGATACTATCAAGCACCAACTAGCTTGTCCCTGGGAGTTCTGTCCCACACTGGGGGGAAGGTAATGCATTTATATGTTACGTTTGGCTTAGAGAGAGGCCACATTTGAGCAACAAGGAGGCTCTCAGTAGGAATCTACGTATGCTTTTAAATTCTTCTTTGTGCTCACCCAGTATCTTCTTAATACCCCTGATCTCTTTAGCCATCTCATTGAATTTATTATGGAGATTTCTTTGAGCATCTGTGATTAGTTGTCTCAATTCCTTTATATCTTCTGGAGGCTTAACTTGTTGCTTTGACTGGGCCATATCTTCCTGTTCCTTGATATGGATTGTAATACTTTGTTGGTGTCTTGGCATCTGATTTAGTAGATATATTTATTCTGGGTGTAGTTTTTCTCTTTAGTCTAGGGCTTTCCATTTGATTGGCTTTGTGCTACAGCCTGTCTTTGATACTTGGTTCAAGTAAATTTGGAACTTTATAGTGGTTCATGTTTAGCCAATATGAATTTTTTCCACTCTTTTTCATCTGTTTCTTGCCCTTTCTCCCTTGCTGGTTGCAGAGCAGGAGCCAAGGATGCACTTGGTACTGTAAGCTGTTGATCCTGTAGCTGCCCATTTTGCCCTGGGAATCGAAGTAGCTTCTCACACCTTTCTCCTCTAATGGGTACGGACAGAGCTGCACCCATGTGAGATAATACAAGCCGTGCAGGCCAAGGCTGTCTATAGTTGCCCAGGGAGACTGATGAAGCTCCACATGCTCCTTCCCCTGCCTGGGAGGCGGATGGAACTGCAGGTGGGCAGCAACCTAAGCCATGCAGGTAAAAACTGATGAAACACTGGCCCCCCTCCTCCCCTGCTAGGGGTGGGGATGGAACCCCAACAATCCTGTCCATGCAGGCCAAAAATGACTGCAGTTGCCCAGAGAGGTTGAGGGAGCACTGTCCCTCCTCCTCCTCTATCAGGCTGGGATGGAGCTAGAGATGTGTCCAACAATCTAGTTCCTGTGGGCCAAAAGTGGCTGCAGTTGCCTGGAGACACTGAGGGAGCCACTGGTGTACCCCCTTATCTAGTCTGTATGGGCTGAAAGCAGCTGCAGTTGTGTGGAGTGGCTAAGGGAGCACTGTTCCTTTTGCCCTTTCAGGGGCGGGGATGGAACTGCAGGAGTTCCCAACAATCTAGTCCATGTGGGCCGAAGGTGCCTGCAGTTGCCTGGATAGGTTAAGGAAACACTGTCCCCCTTCTGTCCTATCAGGGTTGGGATGGAGCCACAAGTGTCCAACAATCCAGTCCGTGCAGGCTGAAAGTACCTGCAGTTGCCTAGAGAGGCTGGAGAAACACTCCCCTCCCCTTGTATCCTGTCAGTTTGTGGGGATAGAGCCACAGGTCCCCAACAGTCTAGTCCATGCAGGCTGAAAGTGACTACAGTTGCCTGAAAAGGCTGGTGCAGGTCCCCTCAGCTTCTTCCCTGCCGGAGGTAGGGCTGGAGCTTAGGCTAGAGCTGCAACCTGACCTGTATGGAAAGAAGTTGGTCCCTACTGTCACTGATTTTTAATCAGTCCTGCTTCCCCTTATTCTGGGGGTAGAGTTAAAATGGAGGCTACTGGCCTCTTTCCAACTTGGACAGGCTCACACTTTAGCTGTTCTTGGGATTAAAATTTAGCCAGCCAAATTTACTAATCAGTAGCTGAATTTGGTGCCCGACTGTCTCTTCTTCCCCTGTTTTTGGGAAATAGAGCTTCTAACTCCAGCCAGGGAGTAGCTCCCGAGACATCTTGCACTGCCAATGGAGGATAGGCACTGGTCTCCATGACTTGTAGTGCTCTACTCACGAATCTTCACTGCACAAGGGCAGTCTCCTTTTCTTCCAGGGATGTTGCAGGATTCTCTTCTGGTCTTCTGGCTCCCCCAGGCAGGAGCTTTAGATAGCTCTGGGTGATTATTAACTGACTATAGGATGAGCTGACTCTTGGAGCTCCTTACTCTGCTGCCATCTTGCCCCTCCCTCTCCTGTATTTGAGATTTTTCATATTAAAAAGTAAAACAAAAAAAAACCCAAAAAACTGCAAAATGAATAAAATAGTTGTCTCCTTCCTAGAAACAAGAAAGTAGTGGTTGTTTTAATAAAAATACTTTTATGGTGTACTTCTGTGATATACTTTTATGGTATACATTGTTTTAGACCTGGCTCTGCCATGGATAAACCAGCTAAGTGAACTGGGACAAATCACTTCCCTTTGAGGCTACCAGTGCTTCATGAGAAAATGAAGGGTTTTAACCCGATCAGTGGTGTCTGTGAAATCCCTAGGTCCTAGAGGATTCCTTGGAACTGAACTCAGAGGCCCCTGCAGAAGCAGGGAAGGTCTACCCTCCACCCCCTTAACTCCAACAGAAAAAACTCTATACCAGTGTATGTTTAGCTTTTCCATGTGAAATGCCTTTTACAGAGGGGGTTTCTGGCAAAAACAATTTGACAGTTGGTTAAGATTCTAAGTGTCAATCTAGAATTTCTTCATGCTCTTACCTAAATCTCAAAGCATTATTCCAGGAAATGGTGTTACTAGTTTGAATTTCCAATTATAATGATCCCTTTACTATTTCTTCTAACAGGTTGTAGCATTCTCCTAATTCCCCCCTTTGAATCTGTTGGCAGGCAGGCTTACAGACTAGATGTCAAGGATCTGGCTAATCTACAGATTGGATTATATTTCTGAAATAATCATTTGACTATAACATATATAAGTCATAAAACTACTTACCATAAAACAATTGCTTAAAGTTTTTATGTAGTGGTCTTTAGACTCATATGCTTATTTAGTTAAATTCAGTGAAGAAGAAGATGATTGTCTTAAAAGTCAAGGGAAAAACATTGGCAATAAGTAGCTAATGTAGGTACTGTGCTTCCCTCATCTTGTAATCTTGCTCCTTTTCTGAAAAGATGGCTCAGATTACTTAAATCAAACTACCTCAGTTGGTCTCAGAATAATGTTTCAAAGCTTTTTATATCATATACTTATAATAATTTGGCCTATTTGTGTCACTTTAATCTTTAAAAGTTTCCACCATTATTCATCAATGAACTTTCATTTCTTTGTTTTTTTAATTTCCTTTTAAAAAATTTTCAGTAAAATAGATATAATTTACTCTTACGGGGACATTTTCCATGACACTTATGAAAGTAGTTTAAATAAATGTCTTGCTTTTCCTCCTTTGGAAAGAAAGTTTGATTAGATATTTATTGAAGTCTCACTTAAAACCAACTTGATTTATTCTATTTTACTTTTTATTTTTATCTTTCAGTATTTGCTTTAGAAAATTTCACTTGAAGAAGATAAACTCTCAGATATGTCTTTGATTTGTTGAGATAAATATTTTTACAGAATAACAAACATTTATTGAATGCTATGTGCTTTGTAGCCATATAAACACACAAATTGATTAAATAGTGCAAGTAGGGACAAGATGCAGAAGTAGTATGGAAGAGGAAATGATAAATTGAGGGAGGGGGTGTAAAGTGTTCAGGGAAGGTTTCTCAGAGAAGATATTACCTTGAAGATATTACTTTGAAGGCTGAATTAGGTTTACCACACAACTGAGCCAGTGTGTGTAAACAATACTTAAGAGGAACATTTGGCAAACTTCTGCAGGCACATTTGCATACTAAAAGTCCTCAATATTGATATTGCTGGAGCATGGAGTATTTATGGAATTAACCAGAAAATATGAAGGTTCTGACTAAAGATGAGGTTGGAAAGGTGGGCAGAGGTTAGGTCTTTAAGAGAGGAAGAGATAGTCATGGTATTCTGTGTAAGCTACTGGAAGTGTTAAAGACAAAGATTGGTTGGTTGATTCAGTTTAGTATTTTGCTAGGCTGGGGAAAGGTGTGATTAGGGTCACAGTTAAATCCAAAAGTTTTTTTTGTGTGTGTGTGTGTTTTGTTTTTTTTTCAGTTTTACTCATTGATAATCAGGATTTCAGGTACTAATTCTAACCTAAATCACAAACGATTGGAAATCTGGAATGAAAGTTTAATGATGACAGTTGAAATATTACAGATACCAGAAATAAAAACTTGTGTGAACTGGTCAGTATATATTTCTTCTTCCATTGGAGAGGTTCCATGGAAAATCAGATATATTTTATTTATATTAAGGTTGCTTAATCGAATCAGAGCAAAGACTAATGTGTCTTGAATTCCTTTTCCTGACCCTAGTCTCTTGTTTCTCTGGGTACCTTATAATAAGTTCTTTTAGTTCCTTACTTAGTTTAGTCTCTCTTTGCCTGTGTATGGACTTATTAAAGACATTATATACACATATAATTCCTTTATGCACTGTATACTGTACACAAAAGGCATATGCCCTGTACACTTGTATGTGTACTATATGCCCATGCATATTATACATGTCCACACTCTGCATATCTATAATTTGTATTTTATTGCACCTTTTAATTTTAAGGGATTTTATCTTTTTAGATTGTTGTTATATTTTTGTTTGTTTAGAAAGACAAATCTAAACTCTTAAAATTTGCTCATGGACAGTCTCTAAGAAAACTGACTTATAGAGCCCAACTCAGTCACAAGAGTTAACCAAAAATACTATTCAGTTAACCAAAAATATTTATTTAATATCTACTACATGCCAGGCATTGTTATAAGCATTGGGAATGCTTCACTGTACAAAATAAAAGTTTTTTCCTGTTTATTAATTTATATTACAATAAAAACCACTTCCTTTTCTCTCCCTCAATTTGAACTTGACATTAAAATGGCATCCTTTTTTGGTACATGTTCATACATGTTCAAAGCAATGTACACTTTTCCTTATATACAGTGTACATTTAAGTTTATCTTCTTGATAAAGTTAGAAAGTTAAAAAAATTTTTTTTCATTGGTAGTGATAAGGAAATCATAAGTAAGAATGGATGACTTCTGGGAAAGTTTCTACAAGTTTCTTCTCTTCTTAGTTCTGAATTACCATTTGTAGCAGTTTGATATTATTTATGAATTCCAAAAAAAGATAATTGATTATGTTTGTAAACTGGTCGGTTCCTCTGGTGTGATAACTCCTAATACAGAATTTGGTAGTGAGGATTGGGGAAGTGATTTTGCAATTACAAAAATGCTGGAAAGGTCTTATAAATGGGTAAGGGGTATTTTTTGGAGGAATTGTGAGATGTTTGATAGAAAAGGCCTAGAGTGCTTTGAAGAGCACTGTTGGTAGGAATATGGACGCTAAAGAGACTTTTTATGAGGCCTTAGAAGTAAATGATGAAACTAATATTGGAAACTGAAGGAAATGCGATCTGTGTTTTAAAGTCACAGAGAATTTAGCAAGATTAACTCCTGATGTTTTATAGAAGACAGAATTTGAAAGTGGTGAGCCTGGGCATTTAGCCAAAGAACTTTCCAAAGTAAACTCAGAGAATGTGGCTGGGCTTCTCCTTGCAGGATTGGGGAGAGTAAGGTTGACACCCCATAGTTCTGAGAGGGGTGGGCCTGCACCCCATAGATTAGGGAAGGCCAGGTCACCAACTCACTGCTCTGAGTGGGTTGGGCCTGTAGGTCAGGGATTAGGGAGTTTGTTGCCTCCCCCTCCCTGTACTAAGGGAGTTGAGACTCTACCCCAAAGATTGGGTAAAGTGTGGTCATTAACCCCAACATTCTTGGAGGGTGAGGTCTGGAGCTCAGTCGCCACCCAGATGCTTGATGAGGGTGGAACCAAGAAAATAGCCATTGGGCAAACCTGTGGAAAGCGTGGGTCCCCATGAGGCCCCAGGGAGAAGAAACCAACATCTTGAGAATGACTCTCAGACTTTGAAATCTAATGAAGTATGCCCTGCAGGTTTACGGAACTGTAGGGGACCCGTGACTCATGTTTCCTTCCCAGTTCTCTTTATGGTAATGAAAATGTTTATCCTTTGTCTGTCCCTTTGTATATTGGAAGCAGATAAATGGTTTTGTAAGTTTCAGAGGTCTACAGCCAGACGGGACTTTGCCCCAAGACAAACTATTTCTTTAAACTGATTGTGATATGATTTTTTACTTGCATTGTTACTGATTTAAGGTTTTTTGAATATTATAATGTCTTTTTGGAATTCAGAGGGTGGAGTATAGCAGTTTGATATTATTTATGAATTCCAAAAAAAAGATAATTGATTATGTTTGTAAACTGGTCTGTTCCCTTGGGTGTTTTAGCCTTTGACTGTATTAAATTCAGAGGTTTCACTTTTACTTTATTAAATCAAGATTAGGGCTTTTATTTGACCACATCATTAGGGCATGCAGGGTTGAGTCCCTATCCCTTTGGTGGGGATAAAATAGACTCTCACACAGAAGTAAACTCTCTGTGAAGGAGAACACAGTAGTAGATACACAGAAGAACAACACAGAGGAAGAGAGGATACCTCATTAGACATGGCAGAGGTCTTGGACAGAGAGATGAGCCTGATAGTCTACAGCTTACCTTGTAAAGAGAACTGAGCAGCAGAGCCAGGAAAGAAACAAGCCCCAGGGAGAGAAAAGAGCCTTATGCCAACCTACAGCTGAGATTGGAAGAAGTTGGGACCATGGAACCTTAAGAGGAAGAAGGAAAGCTGAGCCCTTGCAGGCATTGCCCGCCATCTTGCTCCAACATGTGGCCAATGACTTTGGGTGATAAAGTACCTCTTATGGTACCTTGAGTTGGACTCTTTAGGGCCTTGTGACTGTAAGCTTCTACCCCAAATAAATATCCTTTATAAAAGCCAACAGACTTCTGGTACTTTGCATCAGCACCCCTTTAGCTAACTAATACACCATTCTCATCCCAGGATTTTATTTAGCACTGTGTGTGTGTATATATGTGTGTGTGTGTGTGTGTATATATAAAATATGCAATTGGATTATAAAGTCCTTGAATTGCTTAGTTTAAAAGATATAATCTAACGTATAGTTTATTAGATCTTCTAAGGGTGCTTTTTATTTTTCCTCCACTGCTAAGTGACACTGTATGGTTGCGTCAGGATCCCTGGCCTATGAATATTGTTTTTTGTAAGTCTTATCTCCTCAGCTGGCAAGTGTCCTTAGAGGGGACACCTCCAGTTTCTTACCTGAGAGGTATAAAGCCTGATCCCGATTTGGTATCCTATCAGAGGAAGAGAGTTTGTGGTCTCACCTTTAATATGTGGGCTTTTATTGAATCCCCTGTTTTCTGTCAGTACGGAACTTTATTCCTTTGCTCAGCTGGGCCTGATGTTTCTAAGTCCAGCGTCATTTTAGTTCAAACTTTCAAGAGAGAAATCGCCCGTTTTTTTGTTTTTTGCTAATGTGGAAAATTTACATCAATTTGAGGAAACTGGCATTTTTATGCCTTTTTTTTAAAAAACCCAGAAACATGGGATGTCTTTCCATTTATTTAGATCTTTTATTCCTTAAGATTTTACAGTTTTCTCTTGATCTAATACTTTTCTTGATAGGTGTTATTTTTTAGGTTTACGGACAAATTGCTCAGAAAGTACAGAGTTCCCATAAGTGCTCTCCCACACCCCGTCCACAGTTTCCCCTATTATTACAATAATGCTTTAGTGTGGTACATTTGTTACAATTGATGAACCAACATTGATACATTATTACTAACTAAAGTACATAGTTTACATAAGGGATCACTCTTTGTGTTGTACAGTTTTATAGGTTTTGACAAATTCATATTGTCATGTATCCACCATTACAGTATAATAGATAATAGTTTCACTGCCCTAAAATGCCCTGTGTTCCACCTATTTGTCCCTCCCCCCAACTCCCTGAACCCCTGGCAACCACTGATCTTTTTACTGTCTTTATAGTTTTTGCCTTTCCCAGGATGTAATATGGTTGGGACTATGCTCTTTCCTTAAGAATTTTAAAGTCCCTCCCTCTGTTATGGATGGAATAGTTTTTCCTATTTTATTTTCTAAGAAAATTATTTACAGCCACCTGTAAACAGCCACCTTATTTGATAATTCATTCGTTTTTTTTTAACTACTGTCTTTTGAGATTTCTAAATATGCAGTTAATATCATCAGCAAAAATAGTTTTATCTCTTCTTTTGCAATGTTTATGCAAATGGAAATAGTCTTCCCTTGTCATTTCATTTGTCTTATTGCAATTACTACATAGAATCTCTGAGACAATGTTATATAATTATGGAAATTTAGTTCTTGATTTTAATTGTAATGACTATTAAGAAAATATTGTTTTTTGGTAAATAATCTTTGTTATTTTAAAGTTGTTTACTTCTGTTCCTATTTCTAGAATGGCTGCTGAATATTATCAAATGCCTTTTCAACATATGTTGTTAATGATCATGTGCTTTTCTTTATCATTGTAATGAATTAGATTGATATAGCTCTAAACTCCTTACCGTCCTATTTTTTGAAGTTCCTAGAATAAGTAGTATATTATTCTCATTGCTGGACTCTGCTGACATTTTATTTAGAATTTTTGCATTTATGTTCAAGTGAAATCCATCTGTCAAAGTTTTGTTTTGTTTTCAGAGATATCTTCCAGGTTTTGATGAAAGTTTTGCTTGCTTTCTTGAATGGATTGGGGAACTTATTTTTCTGTGGGCTGGAATAGTTTACATAAAATTGGAATGATGTGTTCTTTTTATGTTAAATAAAGCTCCTGTTATTCCTGTTATCCTTTTCTTTCTTTCTTTTTTTTAAAAGATTTATTTATTTACTTTATCTATTTTAACCTCCCCCTTCCCCATTTGCTGTTTTTGTGTCCATTTGCTGGGCAATTCTCCGTGTCTGTTTCCTGCCATCTCTTCTCATCCTCCTCCTCCAGTCTTCACCAGGATTCGATCCTGGAGACCTCTGATGTAGGAGAGAGGTGTTCTGCCACCTGCACCACCTCGGTTCCTGGTTTTCGGAGCATCTCGTCTTGACTTTCCCCTGCGTCTCTCTCCTGTTACGTCATCATCTTGCTGCATGGCTCCCGGGGCCTGGCGGCTCACTGGCACACAGAGCCTGGCAGCCCATGCACCTTCTGTATATATTTTTCATTTTACCGGGAGGTCCCAGGGATCGAACCCAGGTCCCTCCATATGGCAGACGGACGCCCAACCATTTGAGCCACATCCGCCCCCCTCCTGTTATCCTTTTCAATGGCAGTTCTCTAATCATCTATCCAACTTATTCTGTGATAATTGGTTTACTCAAACTTTCTTGCATAATTTTGTAATATGTATTTTTCTAGGAAATTATTTCCTTTTATGTTTTCAAATTTGTTACTGTAAATTCACATGTATTATATTGTCTTTTATCTCATTTCTCTCCCTTAACTTTCTCTAGTTTTCTTCTTTTTTACTTAATTGTTAGGGGAATTTTTTTTCTTGCCCCCCTTTTATTAAAGAATCATGCTTGGGGTTCTTTTAGATTGTTTTCTGGTTAATTAATTAAGCTTTTGTCTTTGGTTTTCAAACTGCATTGCACATCAGATTCACGTGGAGTAATTGATAAGAAACAAAAGCAAATTTTAGGGTATCACTCCCAAAGATTCTCTTTCATTATGTCCCAAGTTGGTTGTGGCCAAGGAATTGCATTTTATCAAATAACTCAGGTTTTTTGCTTATAATCCAGTGACCAAATTTGAGAAATCCTATACCTGTGGTACAGAAAAATACTACCCTTCATTCTTAGATTTCCTTATTTTTCTGATCAGCAACAAAGGAAATCAATCTACCCTTTGAGCTTTATGTTGAGGGCTGATGGGGAGTGTTGGCCACTGCTAGACATTAGCTATTTATACAGCAGAAAACATCTGTTCAATATCCATTTTTCTTTGAGTCACATACACACATACAGGAATCCCAGAGAGGCTCTTTTCATGTGGCCATTAAAATCTGGCCTCAACAGTATCTGTGGACAAAGTGAAGGCATAGCCCAAGACTGAAGTAAGTTGCTTGGCTTTCAGACTTTGCCAGCAGATGGCAGCATTTCAACATACAGGTTTATAAACTTCCATGTAAATTTAACTTGTGAGTTTATAATCCTTAATTTTAGAAGACTGTTAAATGAGAGGAAGTATGCTTGGGAAGTATGAAATGCTTTGGAAAAGCACAAAAGAATGTTTTTAAAATTTATTTATTATATCACCATTATGAGTTCTATAGCTCATTTTTAAAGTAATGTGTTTAACTTCCTAATATATAGGGAATTATTTCCATATAATGTTTTTCCATTTGCCTGAAAAACTAGTTTGTTACTGTTACTAAGGGGGCGTGTCATCTCATGATGCCTCTTTAATTTACATTTGAAGATCCAGAGGAAGAGTTACTGAATTCCGATGATAAGCATATATTTTGGAGACTGTATCTTGGAGTTACAGGTTACGATTACTCTTTAGTCCAGCTCAGTTGTATATCATTACGTCCATCTCTGGGCCCTAAATTTCAGTTTATTGTCTAAAGTTTAGAGACTATTAATCAAACAGGGAGCCAACTGCTCACCTGGTTAAAGGAAAAAGTAAAAGGGAAATATGAGTTCTTAGAACTGCCTGTGCCTAATGCAGTATTGAAAGCTTTATGTTACATAAGACATTACTCAAACTAAATTTAATTAAAAGTTTTAAAGCCAAAGAAAGAAAAAGAAAGAAGGAAAAAGGAAGGTTGTTATAGTCTTTCTTCCAGATAAAGTTAATGATTATTAGTGATGAAAGTGTTTCTCCAGAAAAAGATCACTTCCTTTTTAAAGGGTTACATTTTTGTACTTCAGTATCTAATAATCTTGATAAATGGTATGCCTATTTAGTTTTTCTTGACCATTTTCTTAACTTGAGTACCCTTTCTGTAAATGTATATATAAGAAAAATACTTTGTAGCTGCAACTAAGAGGTCCCCAAAATACCTTAGCGATGTGTTTTTCATAAATATTGATAATTTTTGTATTAGTACTTATTTATAATTTATTTATGTCATTTATATACAATAGTTACATTATAATTTTTGTATTACATTTTAGTGACTCCGGAGTCAAGTAAAAATACTGTGTATTAAGCCTGAAGAAAAACCGGACATGGTAGTTCTAGTCATAGTATTTTTTATTTCTTTGGTATTCGGAAGTTACAATGAGATCTAAGTTTTTTTTTTTTTTGTTTTGTTTTTTAATCTTGGGACTTGGTCTGTTTTCAAGGAAATGTGGAATAGAGGAAAGAACATCAACTTTTTTTTTTTTTTTATGTGGTACCGGGCATTGAACCTGGGACCCTCATAAATGGGAAGCATGTGCTCAACTTCTGAGCTGCATCCACTTCCCAGTAAGAGTTGGGTTTTTTTCCATTTGTTTGTTTTTCGGAGGTACCCGGGATCAAACACAGGACCTCGTACATGGGAAACAGGCGCTCAACAACTTGAACTACATCTGCTCCCCAAAACATCACCTTTTATGGTGGAGCTAACCAGGATTTGAATCTTGGCTCTACCATTTTCTAGCAATGATATTTTGGGCAAATTATTCAACCTCTTTGAACCTCTCTATCTTTCTAAAGTGGACCTGATATTTTCAGCTTCACAAGGTTTGGTGACAAATGAAATGGCAAAAAAATCAAAGCACTTATTAAATACAATGCTTATACATTGTAGTCATTTAGTAAGTGCTCCATTTGTTAATGAAATTTTAATCCTTCTGCAAATCAACTTTGAAATGTTGCCTCGAAATCACATTCAGTTGTCTTGAACATAGTTACGATAATTAATATATATATATTTTTAAAGATTAATTTTTTTTTAAAGATTTTTATTTATTTCTTTATCCCCCCCTTGCTGCTTGTGCTCGCTGTGTCCATTTGCTTTGTTTATTTCTGTGTCTACTTGTCTCCCTTTATTGCGTCTTCTTGCTGCAGCAACTCACCGCAGCGCGCGGGCCAACTTGCCTTCACCAGGAGGTCCCGGGAATCGAACCCGGGGCCTCCCATATGGTAAACGGGAGCCCAACCAGTTGAGCCACAGCTTGCTTCCCTGATGATTAATATTTTGTGAGAAGAAGAAAATGATTGAGTGCAACTTGGACATAGATGCAAATTTTGGGCAATGATATGAGGACACGTAGCAAAACTGTCAGTGAAGGTTACTCAGAAATAATTGAATATACTAATTTAGGATTTATAGAAGAATTATTTTATTTTCAGTCCAGTTAAAATGTACCCTTTGAGAATTAGATATCAAAACTCAGGAACATTCACTTAAGAAAATAAATGTCATCTAACTCAAGTAAGAGAGATACTCAGTTTTCTTTTGTATTTTAATGAGCTTTGGCTTTAACTGTATGTACTTGAATATTCTAATCCTCGTATATTCTACTAATTTGTTTGATAGACTTTTAGCAATCTCAGTCACATGAAGGCTTGTATTTAGCATGGCCCATGAGCCACATAAGAAACTTAAAAATGCCTTTATAAATGTGTATGAAATAAAGAATAGTGATTTAGCCAGATTTAGCCCTGAGTTCTTCCAAATAATGGTGCACTAGATTAGGAACAGTGAGGGCTATGGAGTAAAGGATATCTCTAGAAGCCTTCACATTGAAACAACTGTTTTGAGGAAGGAGATCGATTCTATTTCATTTTATTAAAATCTTTTAAATTATGTGTGTCACACATAAAGTACTCACAAAGTAAAATTAGGAAAAAAAGGTCAATTTTTTTGGAGCAAAAAAAAAAAAAAAGTTTCCATTAATCTCCAACCTCTCCTACCCACCATTTCCATCCCAATCTGATTTTCCTTTCTAAGGGTAAACACTACTAACAGATAAGCATGAGTTTGTCTATTCTTTATTTGGTGGGTGCTGCCATATCAAAACATTTGTTTCTTTAAGCATAAATGGAATCATATTTAGATATTCTGTCCTGAATAATAACGCCACCTCAATGTATTTAACAGTTACTTGATAGTCCATAGAATGGCCGTTCTGTAATTAACCATTCTCCTGCCAGGGGTCTCTAGAGTAAGACCCCAGGTCTGTAATGGAACGATTTGGGTTTAGTGTTGCAGTGAGGGATAACATATACCATGGGGAAACCACAGGGTGTCTAAGTAAGAGGGTGTTACTAAGGACTTATATTAATGTGATTATGTTGGGTGATTTGGGGGAGGACTTTAAGAAAGCAGACATGCTTTGGATTGGAAACTGTCAGAAAACATGATAATGCTATGGTTGGGTATCTAAATAAATCTTATCTACAAGGAAGACTAGACTGAGGCTAAAGCTGTTATTAGTAAAGAAGTTGTAGTTACTCATCATTTTTGTGGTTTGAACAATGTTCTTCATGTTTTATTTGTGCTCAGACATGATTGTGGAGTGATCCTATTTTTCTTAGGTCCATCATGGTTACAGAGTGGCCTTGTATGATATTGATGTTCTGTGAAATTGTTCACATTCAGCAGGAGAACATAGCTCTTAAGTGACAGGTCAGCTTGTAGCAACACCAAGGCCTGACTGATAGGATAGTACCAGGCAGGCTCCTAGATGTCAGCAGCTGTTTTTTTCTTTCTCACTTTATTGGCAAACAACACAATTGTTTCCTTGTTTTCAATGCCACAATTTGTCAATTTCATTGCTACAATGAACATTCTTGTTACATGGAACTTTGTGTATATGTACAAGTATTTTTTATACTATAAATTCTTACATATGGAGTTGTATCAAAATTATATAAAATATCACACAGTTTGATTTACAATAATCTCCATAAAGCCTGTACATACTTTCCCACCAACAGGGTACATTAGCCAAGAATGAACCTTACCAGTCTTAAGATTTTTTTTTCTTTGGCTAATGAAAGAATATTATTATATTAATCCATATTTTTTGTTTACTAGTGAGTATATATTTTGACCATTTTTTCTTATTCATATTCTTTTCTCATTTAAAATTTTGGATAATATATTTCTTGCTTTTAAGGACTCTATGTTTTGAATATTTGTCATGAGCTATATTAATGGCAAATATTTTCTCTACCCTAAGATTACAAAAACATTATGTATTTTCTAATGAAGTTACTTTGCAGTGTCCTTTAAAAAACATTTAGATTGTTAATCAGTCAGGAATATGTGATATTTTTGTGTGTGGTGTGAGGGGAGATTAATTTTCTCTCCAGAGATCTCTAGTTGTCTCAGTACCATTTGTGGACTAGTCCATTTTTTCTCACTAATTGGAAATACCACATCCTACATAGACATCAGCCTGTAGTAAAATTTCTTTTAATTGACCTTCACTTAGCCGACTAACCAGATTAACGAATATCCTCTATGTCTTCTGTGAAATATATTGACTGGACGTTTACTGCTAGTAAGCTCAGTAGTATTCTGATACAGTTTTGTTTCTGCAAGTTGAGTCTTCTTCACAAAACTCAGATTCAATCATTTTAAAAACTTTATGCCAGCTGTGCTTGTTATTATATTTTCATTATTTAATTTGATATTATGTAAGTCAGTAAAATGTGAGTATAAAAAGAAGGAAAGGTGCGGTGCTGTTTTTCTAAGAAAACTAAACTGGATAGAATCAAGAATGGGTCACTAAAAAACTGGCTAGTAATGACATTGTATATAGTTTATTTAATTTTATTGTTTCTTATGCATAGATTTAAATAGTCCAGGAGTAAGGGATGAAATATACAAATCAAGGGTTATTTTCGTGCAGTAGGAAAACCTGTTAAACTGAAAACTGAAACTTTAATTTTAAAAATTGTTGAATTGATTTTATTTAAGTGTATGAGATGAAATTTATTTCCTTTTATGTAATTTATATATTTTCCTGTAAAACTTTTTAATTGATGCAACCTGTCATATAAGTTAATAAGGACATAGACACAATAAAAACTTGTTCCCAAAAGCATAAGTTGGTTGTGGAGCACACGTAGCTTGGTGATTGAATGAGCACTTTACATGTATCAAGTCCTGTGTTGAATCCCTGGTATCTCTTTTTAAAAAATGTTGGTAGTTTTAAATGTAGTATTTTGATACTTGAGGTAAAAATGCTCATCATTAACCCTAAAATTAAGAATAGAAACTAGATTACTGCATGTTGTAGTTTTCTACTTCAGTATAACAAATTAGTCCAAAACTTAGTGACTTGAAATCTGGGAGTGACTAAACTGCATGGTTCTGGCTCAAGATCTCTCATCAGGTTGTATGCAAGATGTCAGCCAGGACTGCAGTCATCTGAAGGCTTGATTAAAGCTAAAGGATACACTTCCAAAATGATTCACTCATGGGGTACTGGTTATTGGAAGGAGGCCTCCCCATGTTCCTCCCCATGTGGGTCTCTCCTTGGGCTACTTAGGTGTATTCACAACATGGTAGCTAATCTCTCAGAGTGTGCAATCCGAGAGAGAAAAAGCAAGATAGAAGATGTAATGTTTTCTATGACCTAGTCTTAGAAAATCTTTTATGACCTAATCTTAGATGTCTCATACCATCATGTCTACCATATTTTATTTGTTAAAAGTGAGTCATTAATACAGCTCACACTCAAATGGAGGGAAATTAGGCTCCATTTCTTGAAGAGAAAACCATAAGAACTTGTGGACATATTTTAAAGCTACTACCCTGCAGATATTTATTTGTGTGTGTGTATAGATCAGGGAGAAGGAAGGATTAGTTTATAATATTTGGCTTCTTTTTAGGATACTGCCTTGGGAAAACCACGAGAGGTGTTTCGACTTCCTGCAGATTTGACAGCATATGACAATCGCCTTTGTGCATCTATCCATTTTACTTGTTCTACTTGGGTTACCTTGTCAGATGGAACTGGAAGATTATATCTTATTGGAACAGGTGAACGTGGAAATAATGATTCTGAAAAATGGGAGGTAAGGGTTTTGTTTTATTTTTTAAGCTTTTTTTATGCAAAGTCCTGAAAGTATATGTAAATTAGACTTCAGTTATTTTTAAAAAACACTTTCCAAGGATAATTTAAATGCAATCTCTTGGTTTCCATTATATATGATGTTTTGGATCTCTTTTCTCTAATTAAGTAATGTGTGCCTTTTACACTACTGATATGTTGAACTTAGAATATTCCTGTTTTGATCTGGGGTCATTGCAGTTGTCAAGAATTTCATTCATCTGTTCAAGGAGGAGGAACACTTATTTTCACTTGATAATTCTTTTCTAGGAGACTACTTTTAGTTCTCTTTCTCCTTTAGATGCTGTTCAGATGCCTTGGTGTTTTCGTTGTTTTTAATCCAACAGCATTGATCGTTTTACTCTGTTATACAAATAGATACTTTTTAAAAGTTCTTTCTTAAAGCCTTTTTTATTTTTGTATTCCTTGTAATAAATAGTATCCAGATTGATTGTTGGGTTGTCAGAATTCTTTGTATTTTCTCTGTGCTATCTGCATTCATGTAATAGGTACATTTGTGTGTATGTGTAATCTTTTTTTGTAGATTATGTTTAATGAAGAGCTTGGGGATCCTTTTATCATAATTCACAGTGTCTCATTGTTAAAAGCTGAAGAACATTCAGTAACTACCCTACTTCTTCGAATAGAGAAAGAGGAATTGGATATGAAAGGAAGTGGTTTCTATGTTTCTTTGGAGTGGGTCACCATCAGTAAGAAAAATAAAGGTAAACTATGACAAAATTCTGAATCTCTCTGTGATGGTTTAGTAGGTTTCAAAATGCAAGCCTGTCCCTGTAATGGCTTTTTATTCTTTCTTGGGCATTATATTATGATTCTAGTACCTGTCACCTGGTGGAATGAGTTATATCTATTGTTAGGTCCTTCTCAGGTATAGGTAATATTAAAAAAAAAATAATGTGCCTTCCACAGTGAATTATGCCTCTTCGTATAAAAGATGTTATTACATATTTTTTGAAGAATTTAAATGTATATTTTTAATAAGTACAATAATATATACATGTCTTTGTGTGTGTGTGTGTGTGTGTGTGTGTGTGCACACACACACAGGATTTCTATATCAAACTAAATATAAATCTATTATAAATTATGATGTAAATATAAATATCTAAATGGAAATGAGTACCGTTATTTCATTAAATCACAGCTGTGATTTCTTTTATATACAGTTGAACTTTGCCTTTTGTTTCTTCTCTCAGGAAAACTTTTACATTTTCTCACCTGCAGTACTTCCAGAGGTAGAAGAGTCCTAACCCTTTGTCTGATTGAAACTGTCTTTCAAGCTTCTAACTTGTGTATTAAAAATCACTTTCTCCTATATTAATTAGGATTCCCTTAATGGTTTGGGCTTTTTCATTGCTAGTGCTTATTTCCTACTGACTCACTAATTTTTGTTGTTGTTGTTGTTGTTTCTGTAGTTTACAACAAAGGGAGCTTGTTTCCAAGACGACTGCTCTTTTTCTCAGCAATTTTTGTTAAATTATTCATTTAACAAAGCAGTCTTAAATTTTCACTCATCTGTGTAAGAAAATACTTTCTTTTCTTTACGATAGCTGCATGCTTACCAGTCTGTTTAAGGCTATTAGCAGTTATTACCTAGGAGAGCTTTCCCTCTAATTTAAAATGAACATTT
>JAQZBX010031315.1:0-17482 GCA_029593785.1 Cabassous unicinctus | reverse complement strand
CCTTTGAAGACCCCGGGAGAATCAGGGCTTTGCCTGCGGGACAGATGTAGAAGACAGTGCTTATTTGGTGTAACCAATCATGTCTCCTACAGCACCCACTGATGGGAAATATCAGTCCCACCAGGATTTTGCTAGGCACCGTGTGAGCTATGTGACATTGAGCAAGTGGCTGCGAATTGCTAAGCCACAGTTGCCTCATCTATAAAATAAAGACACTAGAAGTCTCTAGAAGCTTTCCAAAGACTCTTCCCTCATTTTTGGCCCTGTCTGCATTTAGGATATGACAGGGGTTAAGGTGGTGGGAATGTGGTGCAGTGGTTTCAGTTCCAGGGTCTGGGCTCACTTTAGTCCCTTGATTCACCATGTATTAGAGGTATTTGGGCTCAGCATCTTAACCTCTCTGTGTCTGGCATTTTCATTTTCTCCACAAATACTTATTGTCCACCCACCTTGTGCCAGGTTCTAAGGCCCCAGGCCAATTCCCTGCCCTCTTGGAGTTAACATTCTAGTAGAGATGTATTAGTCAGGATACATTAGGTTATGCTGTATAACAAAAGAATACTGGAAACACAGTGGCTCAACACTTTTTTCCCTCATGCTACATGTTCAATGTGGGTTGGTGGAGAACTGTGCTCCCTTCAGAGACCAGGGATGATGGAGGCTGCACGAAATGCAACATTGTTAGTCACTGTGGCAGGAGAAGGGAGGGGAGGGAATCATGGCAATGAAATGCTTTGGCCCAGAAGGGCCCACATCACTTTTATTTGCAGGCCATCAACTAGAATTAATCACACAACCCCCCGACTACAGAGGGGGTGGGAAATGTATGAACACATGGCATATTTAATGAGCAATGTTGCCTTTGCCTCGGGGGAAGAACGACAGTCAACAAATAAATGACTGAAAAGCATCAGGTCGTGGGAAGCGCTTTGATGGAAAAAAAAAAAAGTGGGGAGAGACAGATGGGCACGGAGATTATTTTAAAGGCATTAGAGAGAAAAGACCTCTCTGGAGAAGTGCCATTTGAGCAGATCTGCATGAGATGAGCCATGCAGACTCTGGAGGAAGCAAGATCCTAAGTGCACACACAGGCAACGGCCTCGAGGTGGGAATGGATCTGCCAGGTGTCAACACCCTTCAGCCATCGGCATCAGGAACCCATCTGTGGGTGAACAAAGCTGGGTTTACTGACTCATCACAGTGAGGGAGGACAGAGACCCCGGGGAATGGTGGGGTGTCTTGTAAGAAGGTATTAGGAAAGAGAATTTGGGCTTGTGTTATGTGGTTTGGGGGGAGGGTTCAAGGAAGAGGGGATTTGCTCTGCAGTTTGTGCTCTCAGGGAGTAGTTCTACCTTATCTAGAAGTGGGAAGAATGGAGTGAAGCTAAAGCTCTCTGCCTTCGACATTTCAAACATCCTTCATTTCATCTGATCTTCCCAGCTCAGGGGCCTCACATATGCTGTTCCCTCTGCCTGGAACTCTTTTCTGAGCCTAGCTAATTAAGTCCTACTCAATTTCCAAGTGTCAGCCTAGTAATACCTGCTCTGAGAAGGTGTCCCTGTGTTCCCCATGACTGGATTCATGCCCATTGCTTGTAACCATCTGCCTGGTCCCTTAGACTGGACGTTCCGTCCGGGCAGAGACCATGGCTAGGACTTGCCATCTTCTGCCTTCAATATTTGTACTTGGTTGTCACTAACAACGCTTTGCAAGAGGTGGTGGTGCAAAATTCAAATGCCCACAGGGGCCAGGCAGGTGACGTGAGTTGGCTCAGGTAGGGCCTGTGGGGACTGGACAGCACCTCGTAAAGGGAGTGAGTGTCACTCCAGCTCACGTTGCTGTGGGAGAAGGTAGGCTGATTTTTTTTTCAAAAGAAGCTGAAATTCACATTATTATGTGAGATGGCATTTGCTCAACATTTTACTGTGCACCGACTACGTTCTAGACTCTATGCTCAGTTTATGGTAAATTCAGAAAAACCCCTTCTCTGTGGAGGGAGATACCAGATTAATATGTAGGAATAAGATTACTATGTAAAATGCATAGTGTGTCAGTTGGTGGTGAGCGCTGAGGAGAAAAATAAAGCAATAAGGAGACATAAGTTGGGGGAGGGGGATGGGAACAGGTTGAAATTTTATTTTAAAAAAGTGGCCAGGGAAGGTGTTACTGCAAAGGCCACCTTTAAGTAAAGCCCTAAAAGAGGAGGGAGATCACCGGGACATGTGCGGGAAGGGCGTTCCAGGCAGAGGGAGGAGCACGGGCAGTGGCCCTGAGGCAGGGCGCGAGGCACCTTCGGGAACAGTGAGGCGGCCAGTGAAGCTGAAACCTAGCGAGCCAGGGGGGAGAGCGGGAGGCGGCGGCGTCGGAGAGGAACGGGCAAGCCACGTAAGGGCTTTGGTTTCTGCTGGGAGTGAGGGGGAGCCACGGGAGGGTTTTGAGCAGAGGGGCGTGATCCGGTCAAACTAAACCTGGCTGAGTATGGAACCGGCGCGCCAGTGGCGGGTTTGCCACCTCCCGGAGTCTGACAAGAGAAACGCCTGGCGCTCCCTGGGGTGCACTTCCTCTGGCCGCCACCGCGGGGCAGCAGAGCCACGCCGAGCGCCCCGCCCTCGGGCACAGGTGGCCGCGGGCCCTGGGCACTTTCGGCCGAAGCTGGTCCGAGGTCCCGCACCTCCGCTCGGCCCCTTTAAGAGCCAGCGTTTCCGGCGGCCAGGCCTGGGACGGGCGAGGGCCGGGGGCCGAGCCTCGAGGTGCCAAGGGGGGCAGGCGGGGAAAAGGTCCCAGGTAGAACGACAACTTTCCCTGGGCCTGCGGCCGCGCTGGCGTCCCAGAGGGGGCAGAGCTTCCCTCCCGGGCACTTCACTTGGTGTCTAAGTCATCTAACCGGGAGGCGCCCGCAGCGCCCCCCTGCAGCCCGACGGGAGGAGCAGCCGAGCGCTCCGGCGCAGCCCCCGGCGTCCCGAGCGCCTTAGACGCTTCCCTCCCCGCAGGGTGTTCCCAGGCCGATCCATCGGCCGCCGGGGGGAGGGGTGCAGGCAGGCAGGGAACAGGTGCGCGGCGGGGGGCCGCCCTCCCTCCACAGGTGAATGACCCCAAGTGGGTCCCGGGTCCGTGGCTCTCGGTCCGCTCGGCTGGGCCCGAGCAGGAGAGGGCTGGACGGGGGCGGCTCTGCGGGCGCCCTCCCGGCGGGCTGGTCACTTGGTTGCGCCCCTCGGGGCTGGAGCGCACCTGGGACAGCCCACTTCCGGGGAGGGAGGCTGAGGAGCCCTGCCCCGGGGCCGGCCCCCGGCCCCCACCCGTGTGTACCTGGGCCGATCCATTCCCTGAGCGCGCAGGGGGGAGTGGTTCGGGGGGGCCACAGCGGGTCGAGCAAGTTTCTCTCCGAAAGCTGGGAGCGCGTGCTTCCTCTACCTTATTCCCGCCTCTTAAAACTCCGGGACGCGGCGGGGTGGGGTTGGAATAGGGCCAAGGGACGGAAGCAAGCAGCCGGAGGAGCGTGCACCCCTCCCAGGCTTAGTGCGCGCCGCGCCCCCTACCCTCCCGGTACCTAGGAGCTGACGCGCGGGCCCGACGCGCCCAGACGCCGCGATGGCGCTAGTGGCCAGTGGCCTGTCGCGGTGGCTGGGTCTCCACCCGGCCCGGGGCGGCCGGGGGTCGTTTGTGTTCGTGTGCCTCTTTCTCGGCACCTGGTGCACAGGTACGGGCTGGGGCTGGGGGCCTCGTGCCGCGGAGCGGCGGGAGGGCACAATGGGAGGGGGTGGATGGAGGTCGGTGCAGCCGAGGCGGCGGGGGATACGGAGCCTGAGACCTCACGATCCCCCTGGGTCCCTGGGAGAGCCCGAGCGTGCCCGGGTGGAGGGATTCCCCATCCGTGCCGTGGAGCGATCCCCGCCCAGGTCCGGAGATAGCAGGAAGTGAAAGTCCTGGGACCGGGAGCCTGGGAGCGGCAGGAAGAATGGGACCCTTTGTCGAGGAGGGGAGGAAGGCCCACTCGAGCACTAGGAGAGGCTGGGCTGGGGACTTGGGCGCGCCCCGGGATTTGTAACTCCTGGGGTAACGGGGAGAGGGCACGCAAAATCTCTTGAACGCTTCCTGGAGGGAGAGTTCAAGAAAAGGCACCCAAGCCTGAGGGGGTGCGGGAGTTTCTCACCCCACCTCCGTGGGCTCTCGAGTATCTGTGCCTGTCTGTGGGGAGGAATTTACCGACTTGGTTTGAAACCACCTTCTAGCAAGTTTTTACCTGAAGTAGATGTTTGTTTAGATAGGGTGAGCGGGGAGGGAGTGGGAAGGCTTTATCTTTGTCATATTTTCGTTCATTTGAGATGGCTTTGGGTAGGGCCAGGTGGGAGGCTAATGGAGATTTGGGGGGGAGGGGCCACTCCACGGCCCAGCAATTCAGTGAAACAACTCTAAAATTTCTCTCCAGTTCACAAAATCCTGGGGAACTGGGAGCTCCTGGGGGTTCCATTCGAGGTGGGGGCATTGTAGTGGCCGTTTGGCCTTGTCCGTACAGGCCACCGAGAGAGGCCCTTTTTCTGCTAGAGAAGGCAAGGGGAGGAGGGGGCTGTGGTGGTTCCGAGCCCACAGTTGGGAAGTGGGATGGGCAGGACATGCCAAGGAATCCCTCTGTGGAATCTGGCAGTGTGACCTTGCTCATTCCTGCTGAAGACCCTCCCTGAGCTAGCGGTGTGGCCCCCCCGAGGTGGCCTGCGGCGGGCCCTGCTGATTCTCCAACCTTGCCTCCAGCCCCTGCCAGTGCCATCCAGGTGACCGTGTCTGACAACTACCACGTGGTGATCCTGTTCCAGCCTGTGACGCTGCCCTGCACCTACCAGATGACCACGACCCCCACAGTGCCCATTGTCATCTGGAAGTACAAGTCTTTCTGCCGGGACCGCATCGCCGACGCCTTCTCCCCAGCCAGCGTCGACAACCAGCTCAACGCCCAGCTGGCGGCTGGCAACCCGGGCTTCAACCCCTATGTGGAGTGCCAGGACAGCGTGCGCACCGTCAGGGTGGTGGCCACCAAGCAGGGTGACGCCGTGACCCTGGGCAGCTACTACCAGGGCCGGAGAATCACCATCACGGGAAGTACGTTGGGCGGGGCCAGGGGGAGGGCTTGGGGTCCCCCACCCGAAAGCTCTCGCACCGGGGTCTGAAGGGACACACCTTTCCACTCCCTTAGTGAACAGCAAAGGTTTCTTGAGCACCTGACATCTGTCCACCCGCGCTGTTCTCAGCCCTGGAGAGAGAGCAGTTAACAGAACCCACCAGTCGCTCCCCTTAGAGAGCTCACATTCCAGGGAGGGAGGCAAACAAGGTAAACATAACACATGCGCTTAAAGGTACAGAAGATCGCATCATGCAGAGGGAGAGGCAGAGGGGCTAGAGTGGTACTACCTCTACCCCCACTAGCAGTAATTAAGGGTGAAAATGTCCGAAGGGCCTCCTCCTCTGTGTCGGACTCGAATCCACATTTACGTGGATTCACTCATTTACTCATTTAGACCACAGACTCATTGAAGAAGTAGATACTATTATGGTCGTTTTACAGAGGGGGAAACTGAGGCCCAGAGAGGTCTGTGTGCCTGGAGTACACAGAGCTGGATTCTAACCCATCCACTCTTCACCCTGTGGCTCCTAGAGGAAGTGACAGGAGTGAGTTGATGGGACAAAGGATTTTTTTGGAAAGGCGTTTTACACCCATTCTCTCACCTAGTCCTCACCATCACATCCTACATACATGACAACTGAGGCACACAGCCAGTAAGGGCTGGCACCAGGATTTGAACCGAGGCAGCCTGAGAGCCTTCGTCCTTTACTGTGATGCCGCCTCCTGATCAGAAGTGGCATTCCTCAGGGACTGAGGAGGGGCGGTGGGGAGGGAAGGTGTTCATTCATTCATTCATTCATTTGGTATTTATCAAGCACCTACCAAGTGCCAGGTGCTGCTGTAGGTGCTGGGGATGGAGTGGCAATCAGGACAGCCAAGGGCCCTGCCCTGCAGGAGAGGACATTCTAGCAGAGCAAGACAGGGCAGTAAACAAACCAATAGGAGAGTAAGGGAATTGCAGAGTGTTGAGTGCGCCAAAGAAAATAGAGCCGTGTGACCTACTATATGGAATGGTCCAGGGCCCCTCACTTTAACACCTCTGTGAATGTGATTTGGGGAGGGTCTGGAGCTGGGCCCTAAAAAATCTGGAAGGCAGAGAGGCAGTGGTAAAGGCTGAAGGGCTTACCCGCCTCATGGATCCATCCTTTACTGCCCTAAACAAGGACCAGAGATTTCATCCTGGGCAGAGGGGCAGAGTGGGGGAGGGAGTGCCCCTTTGCAGATCCCAAGAGACCAGGCCATGGAACTCATTCCTTCTCTCACCCGGTCCAGACCACGGGTAGCAGGCAGGGGTCCAGGGTATGGGCTTGGGTCCTGTCTCAGGGCAGTTCAGTCCTAAGCAACCTATTGTTCTGAGGTCAGAGGGCTGCTTGGGGGGGCTCCACCTTGCCAGAGCCGGGGGCTTCTCCAGCCTGGACCGGGCGTAACTGCCCAACCCGTCAGGACCACCCAAATCCTGAGGGTGCCCTTGACTGCTGCCTGGAACGTGCCTCCTCTGTGGAATACAAAGCTCCAGAACGACCCTCTGGCTCTATCTGGAGCAGATTCTTTAGGGGCCTCCCAGGCCCAGAGCTTTCAAGCTGCCTCGACCCGCGTTTGACTCGGGCCGTGTCTGAAAGCACCCATTGTGTGTGTGTCCTTTCAGGAAACCCAGTAGCTGCGGGAGCTTCCTCCAGTTCAGCTGTGGCAGCGGGAGAAGCGGGCTTCCCCTTAGGTGGCCCGAGGGGGCCTACCATCTTGGTTTGAAAAGGGAAAGTCCTAGGTCCAGGAAACTGCTCAGTCCTAGGCAGACTGGAATGGTGGGTCCCCCTAGGTGTCCCTCGGCTCAGGGTGGCTCCTGCTCCCCCTTCCATTCCTCCTGCTTCGGGTGAGGTAGGGTGCCTAGAGAGAGGCCCTGTGTGGACCTCCTCAGGCTGCCTAGGGCCCATGTGCCCCCTACCCTCAGCAGCACTGGGCCGCAGAGCACCACGGGACCCCTGGGATCCTGAGCGCCACCTCTGCCAAGTGCAGAGCAGGAAGTGGCGGAGGCCCGGCTTCTCTTTCCACCTGGAGACCCGGCATCATCTCCCTGCACCTAAAACAATTAGGGCAGAGCCCACCCCAAGGAGCTCAGGGCCGGACGAGGCCGGGAACAGGGTGCGCCATGCAGGAAGGAGGTGGCCCGGGCCTTGGGATTTTTCAAAAGAAGCCGGAAAGCCGTATTTTCATGGGTTGTCAAAACATCGTGTAGGCCAAACAAAACGCACTCAGGGCTGGATCCAGCCCACAGATCCCAGATTTCCACCCTGGGCCCACAGCCTCTCACTGCGGCAGGGGGTTCCTGTCCACCTCCTGAGCTCTGGGTAGGGACTGACTCTTAGCTCAGGTTTGGGAGGGGTGTGGTCAGAATCTGATTGAAAGTCAGAGCTGGAAAAACGATGGGCTGAGAGGGCATTAGGGAGAGTCTGGAGGATTTAGGAGAATCTAGTTCAGGGTTAGATGAGGATTCAAGGAAAGATACATGCAGAGGGCGCAGCGCCTAGAGATAAGCACAGCACATGGAAAAGCTCAATACACAGCGGCTAGAAGTGTGGCCGCGGAGTCGTGCCCTCCACTCCTTCAGGTCTACTGTGAAGGTCACCTTATCCAGAAGCTTCTTGGCCACCTCATTTCAAATGGCCCAGCCCCCACCCCACCCCGGCACACGCTGTCCCCCTTCCGTGCTTTGTTTTCTCCATAGTGCTTATCACCATCTGATACGCGATGCATTTTGGTTTTTTATTCACCCGTCTTTCCCAGTTAGGATCTGAGCTCCATAAGCGCAGGGATTTATATCCGTTCTCTATAGCAGTGGTTCTCAAACTTTTTGGTCCTAGGACCTCTTTATGCTCTTAATCACTGAGGTCCTCCAAGAGCTTTTGTTTTTATAACTTTCAAACCGATAAGCTTAAAAAATATTTTAAATGACAATAATCTTGTTATAGATTAACATACATAACATACATTTTAATGAAAAATAACCACATTTTCCAAAACTAAACAAAGAAACTTTAATGAGAGAAGTGGCCTTTGTTTTATATTTTTGCAAATCTCTTTAAAAGTCTGGCTGAATAGAAGCAGCTGGACTCCCACAGCTGCTTCTGCATTCAATCTATCGTGATATCGCATGTTATGTAACTTCTGGAAAACTCCACTTTCCATGCATGCAAGATTAAGGGAAAAAGACAAATAATGTCTTAGTATTATTATGACAATAACTTCAACTCAGAGGTCCCCAGAAAGGTCTGGGGACTCCCAAGGTCCACAGACTACACTCTGAGAATGGCTGGTCTCAGCATACCAGGTGACAAATACCATCTGGAACGTAGTGGGCCCTGAGCAATTATCTGTTGACTATTGAATGAATGAACCAAGGACCTATTTGAATAGAGCCTTGTGCCCAGACCACTGGAATAGACCCCAAAGCCCAGCACAAGGAGGGAAGATGTTCATTCTAAGGCTCAGCTCCCAGCCAGGCCCTCTGTCAGACACCAGGCACCCCTGAGACCGAGACATGGTCCTGCTTCCCTGGAGCCCACCTCCTCTTGGGGTGCTGGACAGCCAGCCCTTGGCTGGGTGCTGTAATTCGGAAGTCGGGCGAGGGAGCACCATGAACTAGAATGGCCAGGGAGAACTCCTGGAAGGCGAGGCTTGAGTAACGGGAAGGAGCCAGCCCTGCAATGGTCGGGAGGCCACAGGGCCAGCAGAGAGAACGCCCAGGCACACGCCGAGGCAGGTGCCGCTCAGCATGTTGGGGGCCGGGGAGAGGACCAGTGGGGATGCCGCTGGCATGGCAGCCAGTGGCCAGATCGTGCCAGGAGACTCGTGGGCCAGGGCTGGGCGTTTGGAATGGTTCAAGTGGACACTGGAAAGGAGGACCTTTCTGTGGACCTTTCTGGACTGGGGACCCAAAGAAGAAAAAAGCTCTGCTGCTTTCATTCCCTCCACAAATACTGACTGATGCCCTGGGGGTGCCAGCGGCCTCCGGCCTCACGGAGCTGTATGCAGAAGGGCGATGGACACACGGGGCAAGGTGGTGGGCAGGTCAGCACAAGTCGGAGCAGCTGGGAGGGAAGGTGAATGGCTGAGAGCTTGAGGAGGACAGACGTTCTGGAAGACTTTCATTACGATTAATTAATAGGCTCCTTGCCTGGGGCTGCTTCAGACCAGAGCGTCCCCAAGCCCTGGCTCTGGCCTGGAATGTGGACACTGAAGGGTGGGTGGGTAGGTGGGCGAGGGCACGCGTGGGGCCTCGGTCTTGCTCCCAGTGCAGCTCCTGGAATCTGGCCTGTCCATCTCCGCCTCCCTGCCCCGGCCCCACGGCCCCGGGTCTGCACCCGGCTCCAGGGCAGTTCATGTCAGGGGAGCTGAGACTTGCTTGGCGAGGTGGCCCCCAGGACGGCTGTATATGCCTCGGAGCACTGGCTCAGGAGGTGGATGGTTCCAGCTCCGCTACCGGCGAGCTATGGTGGCAGATGAGGTAACCTCTCCAGACCGGGTCTCATCTATAAATCTGGAGGATGGCAGGGCCCACCCCACAGACTGCTTGGAGTGACACTGCTAAGCGCTTAGAACAGTGCCCAAAAGATTGTGCCCCCCTGGAAGGATGATGTCATTTTCAACTGATCACAAGCCCTCGCGCTTCCTTTGTTGGGGCGATGGGGGGTTGGTCTGGCAGGGGCTGGCGACCACCCCGTGGTGCCCTCACACTGTCTCCTCCCCACAGATGCCGACCTCACCTTTGACCAGACGGCTTGGGGAGACAGTGGGGTGTATTACTGCTCTGTGGTCTCGGCCCAGGACCTCCAGGGCAACAACGAGGCCTACGCGGAGCTCATCGTCCTTGGTGAGTGCGGGGCCAAGAAGGGAGTGAGGAAGAGAACGGGGTGCTTCTTCTGTCCACTTCCGCATGCCTGCCCTCTGCCTCCCACACTCTCTCTGGGCTCTGTGGCCTGCTTTGCTCTCCCCTTGCAGCACCTCCAGTCACTTGGGCTTATCTGTGTCCTGCACCCCTGGCAGGGACCCCTCCCACTGCCCCCAACCCCCATCGTTCAGCCCGAGCCAGACGGCAAGTGGGGAGAACTGGGGGCTCGCCATCTTCCTGGTCTCATTTTTAAAGAATACAGAAGTGGTCAGAGTGGATGGGCAGTGAGCGAGGAGGATTGGTTTTGGGTAACTGAGAGGAGGCTGGACCAGCCTTCTGCCATGTCCCCAGGCCCAGAGTCCCTTGTCACGGCATGGGGTCTTTGCCCTCTGCCCTGCTCGTGTGGTGCTATGTGGCTTCCGAGTGAGTGCCCCACCCCTCAGACGAGGTGGACTCAGGGTGCCTGCCTCAGGACTCCCTGCTGTCTGTGAGGGGACGTTGCCAGGGGACGACACATATGGTCTTGCATGGCATGTGCTATATGTGAGAGCGTGCGGGGCTGGGCATTGCCGCCATCCCATGCATGATGCAGAGACATACATGTGTGAATCTGAGCACACATGGTGGGACCACGCTGCAGGGAGCGCGTACCACGCGTGGAGTCCATGTGTTGGGGATGGGATGCAGTAAAGTAGACTAGCGGCAACCCACGCAACCTGCCGTGGCCTTCGGCGAAATGCCCATTTCACATCAGCCGTGCTTAAAATGTTACTCTAGGCCTTATTTACACTCCAAAAATAGGATTGAGGCCCCCAAAGAGCTTTTGTGCATGTGGGATATCTTTAGGGGTTCTTAACCAGGGGTCCATGGACCCCTTGTCCATGGAAAGATTTCAGGGGGTCCATGAGCTTGAATTGAAAAATCAACTTATAATCTTTATTTTCTCTGACCTCTGATGTTGAGTGTCATAAAACTAGCTGCCGCTACATTCTGAGAAAAGGGGTCTGTGGTCTTTACCTGACTGGCAAAGGGGTCCGTGGAACAAAAAGTTAAGAACCCCTGCTCTAGAGATACCTATCAATTTAGATATTAAAACCGAGAACGTTTTAAAGGACAAGCACACAGTCTGTTAGCCATCAGAACGGTGACATCACCAATTATCACGTAGCCTCTGGGAAACCCCACTGTACGCTTGTGAGAGAACCACACTGAGAAAGGCAAGCGGCACCTCAGAATTGTTATGAAAGGGGCAGCCTTGTGGACTGGACCACACTTTGGGAACCGCTGGTGTAGCTGCTTGAACCCCCTCGTGGGGGCAGGGCCCACTGGCATGGGATGCCTGGTGTGTAGAGGTTTGTCTGTGTGTGGACGCCCTGGGAGGTGCCAGCCTTGGGAGGCCCAGAGCTCCCGGGCTTCTGAGGGAAGGTACGACTGGGGCATGAAGCGTGTTCCATGGCACGTGATAGGATCCGTGACCTGAGGTCGGGGCCTGCGGGCCCAGAACTGGCACCACGCCATGCCTTTCGTGACCCGTAGGTACTTTGGCCTTGGTGTGCCAAATTATATTTTATGATCATGTTGCTAACAAGGTAATTCATATTACATATTCAGTATGGATTATATCCCTTTATGGGGGTTCTGATTTTAAAAGAAATGAAAACATTTTCATGGGCCCCTAAAAGAATGGTGAGCCTCGGGCACTGTGCCTCCGTGCCTGGCAGGGCCTGTGACCGTGGCCAGGTGGAGGGCCCAAGCCAGGCGGAACCGCCAGGACCCACAGGTGGGTGCCAAACCACATAATCTCTGGGTGGGAGCCCCTCTGGGCCACAGAATCGCCCACTGCCTGAGGGTGGGTGAATGAGGTAACGGAAGGCAAATAACAACATCTGGGCAGGGGGTAGAGGCAAGAACTATGCATGGGGACCCTTCTAGGCCACCAAGCCCTCTCCCGCCTCAGGGTACACCTGGAGTCAGGCTTAGGGAGCAGGGGCAGGGGTGGCCTGGGCTGGCTCTTGCCAGCATAATCTCCTGTTTCTCTTTTGTCCCTCCAGGCAGGACCTCAGGGGTGGCTGAGCTCTTACCTGGTTTTCAGGCGGGGCCCATGGAAGGTATGGGGGGTGGAGTCCTGAGTGGGGCTTCTTCGGGGTGCCCTCTCCCCACCATGTACCACTCTGTCTCTGGAATTCTCCCCATCCTAAACTGCTGCCGTGGACTGCCCCACTCAACCGCCGGCTGGCTCCGTGGCATCTGGTGGCCCAGCTCTGGGCATGGGGGTGGGCTGGGCCGGCCAAGGAGGGGCCTGGGGTGTAGGCAGAGGCTCCCGTGACTGGTGCCTGCGTTGCTCTCTGGTGGGATTGGATCTGGGCAGCTGGCTCTCTCTCCTCTTCCGGGGCCACAGCCTGTCTTGCTCTGGCCTGCTGGCCTCTCATTTTCTGCTCCCCTCAGTATGAGCCCAGGGGCCCCTTCCCTACCTTGGGGATGGGCCTGGTTGTGGAGGGGTGGGCATCCCTCTGCTTCTGCACCCCCACCTCTGGCATGGAGAGCCCAGCTTGGGCCGCAGCTTCCCCGACCAGCTTTGCACGTATCCCCCACCTCCCCCTGGCCCTGCCCTGGCCCTGCTGTGCTGTCCAGCTCGGCTGCCCCGCAGGCTTGGGGCTCAGGCCCGTCCTCATCTCTCTACAGACTGGCTCTTCGTGGTCATGGTCTGCCTGGCCGTCTTCCTCATCTTCCTCCTCCTGGGCATCTGCTGGTGCCAGTGCTGTCCCCACACCTGCTGCTGTTATGTCAGGTGCCCCTGCTGCCCGGACAAGTGCTGCTGCCCAGAGGCCTGTGAGTGCCCCTTGTGCGGCCACCCCCCTCACCCTCCCTCCTGGGTCATCGTCCCATCTCCCAGGACAGGGCCCCTGGCCTGGACGTTAGGACTTCAGCAGTTGGGGAGAAAGTGGGCCACAGAGGACCTGAACTTCTTTCAACTTTTAATTTATTTTTAATTTTCATTCATTTTGAGTTTTCTCCTTTTTGAAGGTATAGTCCAGGCCCCTGGTTAAAATATATATATATGTCCCAATGGTACAAAACTATTCACTGAAAAGCGAAGCTCCCTTTAAAGATGAAATCTTAAATGCAACCTGTAAGAAGCTTGGTTCACAGCACTGCATGGTTCAAGTTCAAGTAAAAGCCACAGCTTCACACCTCCACACTCAGATCCAGCACAGGAGTGGAACGCATGGAAGTGTGGAAAGGAATTGGGACCAGAGATGAAGAGGGAAAGGAAATCAAGCAGGAGAAGGGCAGGAAAAGGAGAAACCAAGTCTCCCTCCTGCTGCTGCCCCCTTTCCCCTCCTCAGCACGTCAGCTCTTACCTGGTCTGGGGTGTCCCTCAGAGGGCGGGAGGGGGCAGCACTCTTCACACTCAGCCCATGGTGCAAGAACAGCAAAATAGCAGGGGACTGCTGCAGGCAGGGGCAGGGGCAGGGGCAGGGGCAGGCGCAGGCTTGGAAGCCGAGTGAGTGACGTCTCCTCTCCGAATCCGTTTCCTTCTCTGTAAATGGGTGAGGCTGAGGGTCGGATGGACTCGGCGCGGGGCCAGCCTGTGTGCCGTGTTCCTGCCTGCTGGCTGTCGGCCTCGGGAACATCCCTGGGCCAGGGCACAGATAGAGCCCTGCTTGTCCCCCTGTGTAGCTGCAGGCCAGCGGCACTCCCTCCCTAAGCCGGGGTTTCCCTCTGTAAGGTCCCGATCTCATCGGTGTTGGGAGCCTTAGAGGAAGAGTGTGCGGAAGCTGCCAGCACAGGAGCTGGCTAATTTTATGGCACCCTCGTTCCTCAAAGCACTGCTCTCTCCCCCGAAATCTACCACCCTCCACCCTCCGGAGGCTTCTGCTGGCCTTCCTCTTTCTCCCTTGTCATTTTCAGCTGAGAACTGCTTGCTCAGGCAGTGGGTGTTGGTCTGTCTCATGGATTCATGGAGGGAGACCCACAGGCTGCAACCAAGTTTGCAGTTACCCCACGAATCCAGACTGGGACTTGGGCCAGAGCTACACATGTCTGGGCTGAGGCCACAGCTCCTCCCTCTCCAGTTCCCATGACCCGAGGCCCCACTAGGTCCCCAACAGAGGCCCTCTGCCCCGGCCCCCCTGGCCCGTCAGAGAGCAGGAGTCCCACTAATGACAGACCGGCTGTTCATCTGACCTAATGAGGGGGCCTCTGGGCGGGGCTGAGCACTTAGCCTTTGGCCTGGGAATAGAATCAGAGGTGCAGGGAGCAGGGAACCTTTCCTTCTTCCTGTTCCCCTCTCAGGGAGGAAGGGACTCACCTAGGGCCCGGTGACCTTGCTGCCAGAGCAGCCACTGGAACTCAGCTTCTTGCTGTGGGGAGGAAGGTGGGAGGGAGGCTTTGCCCTTGAGCCCTCAAGCCTGGAGCCGGGGGAGGGGTAGGGGTAGGGGTGCGGCGCTAGCATTGGAAACTAGAGGAGATATTGGCTGCTGTGGCTGAAAAGAGTTAACTCTCACAGCCCCTGCCTCCTGCCTCAGACCGATTTCCACTGCATCTGGGGCCAGAAGATAACCAGGAGGGAGCGCCCAGCAGGCAGGAGGGGGAAGGCATGGACCCCCAGGTGGCTGGTTTTTCCAGAGCAGGGGCTTGGCCCCTGAAAGGGATACTTGATGTGGCCAGCGGGGACAGCAGTGGGCCTCATTTAAGGGGCAGCCACGTCCTATCTCACGCTGTAAGAACACAGGTCCGGGGCAGCCACATCTGATGAGGTGGCTGGAGAGTTGGAATTTCATGTAAAACCTTCTGATTGTCATATGTTGGCAAAGCACCCAACTGTCCAAACAAAACATACTGGCCTGCCAGATTGGGGTGGCGGGCTGCCAGCGTGCACCCCCTGCCCTGAAACGTCTGTGAAGAGTCCCGTGGGAGGTGGGGACTCTGGAAAGCTCATGTCCCTGAGCTCAGGGACCCTGTAGAAACAGAATGAGGAGTGACGGGGACCTAGAGAGGTGTAACACCTGGAGGGTTGGGAAGGCCCGGGCACACATCCCTCCAGATCCCTGACCACAGTGCAGGGTACCCTGGCCTTGTCACATGGACTATGTCCCCCCAGTATATACTGCAGGCAAGGCAGCCACCTCGGGTGTCCCAAGCATCTACGCCCCCAGCACCTATGCCCACCTATCCCCTGCCAAGACTCCACCCCCACCAGCCATGATTCCCATGGGCCCTGTCTACAACAGTTACCCTGGAGACTTCGACAGGAACAGCTCAGGTGAGGCCCTGGGGAGCCAGGGCAGAAGGGGAAGGGGAGGCTGAGCATTTGGGCACTAAGGGGTCTGGGGCTGGAAGGAAGAGGGGTCTGGAGGGGCCGGGGTGGTGGGTGTTCCAGGTGGGCAGTCACTGACGGCCAGTCTTCTCCCCCAGTCGGTGGCCACAGCTCCCAGGTGCCCCTCCTTCGTGACACGGACAGCAGTGTGACCTCTGGTGAGAACTGGTCTTTCTGAGGTGGCTGTGCCTGGACAGGCAGAGCTGGGTCAGCTTCCACCTCCCACACTGATGCCTGTGCCTTCCATCCCCTGCCCCCAGAGGTCCGCAGTGGCTACCGGATTCAGGCCAGCCAGCAGGATGACTCCATGCGGGTCCTGTACTACATGGAGAAGGAGCTGGCCAACTTTGACCCTTCACGACCCAGTGCCCCCAACGGTCGCGTGGAGCGGGGTGAGCAGGAGCCTGGGGCCTGAGAGCTCCCGGAGGGGGGAAGGAAGCACATCTCCTTGATGCCTCCCCTGGGGATGCTTGTTGCAAATCCTAGGCAGAGTACCATCCCTTCCTCCCAAGGACATAGTGAAAAGTGGCTAGGATCCTGCATGTCATCACTTAATAGATGATAAACCTAGGGACCCCTGGAGAAAACAGAAGCCAAGTAGGTGACATTGCTGGTCCTGGGGTCCCCTAGCCTCCTCCCAGCAGCCAGTGACACTTCCCCCCTTCCCTTCAGCCATGAGTGAAATCACCTCCCTTCACGAGGACGACTGGAGATCCCGGCCTTCCAGGGGCCCTGCCCTCACCCCGATCCGGGATGAGGAATGGGGTCACCATTCCCCCCGGAGCCCCAGGAGGTGGGAGCAGGAGCCCCCCACAGAGCGGTCCAGGGGTGGCTGGGAGTCCGGGCGGCTCCGGGCCCACTCTGTGGATGCTCTGGATGACCTCACCCGGCCTGGCTCTGTGGAATCAGGGAGGAGGTCTCCCTCCAGCAGCGGGAGGAAAGGCCGGGCCTATGCAGCCCCCCGAAGTCGCAGCCGTGATGACCTCTACTACCAAGACGACTCAGGGGACTTTTCACATTCCCGAGCTCCCCGCTATGATGAGTTCAGGTCCAGGGACCACCCTCAGGCCGACCCCCGGTCCCGCTACCATTCTTCCCGGGACCCCCGGGAGGATGGCTCCAGGTCTGGGAACCCCCCGTATGATGGGCGGCTGCTGGAGGAAGCCTTGAGGAAGAAAGGGCAAGGGGAAAGGAGAAGACCCTGCAGGGACGAGGAAGAAGAGGAGGCTTACTACCCATCAGCGCCGCCTCCTTACTCTGAGACGGAATCCCAGGCCTCCCGAGAGCGGAGGCTGAAGAAGGTGAGTGGGCCGCCCCACCTGCCTTCAGGACCCTTCCTGGGATCCTCTTCCGGTTCTCAGTTCACGCCCTTCTTTTTCCCTTGCAGAACTTGGCCCTGAGTCGGGAAAGTTTAGTCGTCTGATCTCACGTTTTGTATGAAGCTTTTGTACTTTTTTTTTTTAAATTGAGCTCAGAATATTGACATTGGTCTTCCCCTCCGTAATCTAATAAAGTTTTATAATCCCAAGGGTTAGGGGAAAGTGTTTGTTTTGCTACGTGAGATGGGGAGAAGGAGCCTGGCCGGCTGCCATGGTGGCAGAGGGGGTCAGTGTCTCCGGGCCTGGGTCGGGAGGAGAGGGCCCAGTCTGCCTTCTCCCCTCCCCTGCCCCAGCTAGGCGTCTCCAGCATCCTCCCGGGACTTCGTCCTGGGCCATTAGCCCCACCGGCCGGCTCGGTCTCTCCCAGACCCGGACTACGTGCCCCACGCTGCCCCGGCTCTGCGTGCGCGCCCCGGCCCCACCCAGACGTACGCATGCGCGCCGGGCCTCCGCCTTCGTGCACAACAGCCAGCCGCCGGGGACGCGCGTGCGCGCGCTCCTCCACTTCCACCCGCGGCACCCGCTCCCCCGCCCCCGACCTACTTTACTCTCCCGCAGCCCCACACCCTGCCTCGTCCCCCGCGGCCAAACCCGCCCTGCGGGGCCCCGGCGTTCCATCCGGGCCCGCGTTCCACCCGGCAGCGCGCCGGCGGGGGGCGACGGCGACGATCTCCTGTCCCGCCGAGACCCGGGCCCGCGCCGTCCCGCGCGCCCTCGGAGACAGGCAGCGCGCGCGCTCCCCGGGGACTGCCCTCCCCCCGCGCGCGTCGGCCCGGGCTCGCGCCGCC
>JAQZBX010031314.1:0-26391 GCA_029593785.1 Cabassous unicinctus | reverse complement strand
CCCAGGACCTCCCATGTAGGAGGTGGCACTCAACTCCTTGAGTCATATCTGCTCCCTGCTGGTTTGTTTTTGCTCATTGTCTGCTCGTTGTTTGTTTGTCTTTAGGAGGCACCAGGAACCGAACCTGGGACCTCCATGCAGGGGGCGGGCACTCAACTGCTTGAGCCACGTCTGCTCCCTCCATCCATTTTCACTTACTCACTTGCTTCTCCTCATCAAATATTCATTAAGCTCATGTGTGCCAGCCCTCTGGGAACAACAACAACTGCTACTACTATTAATAACAACTAACTCTTTTTTAGAGCTTAGTATGTGCCATGTACTATTCTAAGCACTTTCCATGTATTACCTTAATTTTACTACAACAACCCTATAAGGTATTTATTGTTCTTATCCTTATTTTACAAAGGAGCTCTATGGAGTGATAAGGAAATAGTGATTTAGTTTTTCCTTTAGAGTCTATAGAAGGAGGGAAACATTTACTTTTATGATAAATCTTTATTTGGTTTTAGAATTTCATTTTAAGCCCAAATAGCATAGTAATAACTACCATTTATTCAACATTTAATATTGTATGTGGTTTATGGACATTATTTCACTTTTAAGTGCTGCACAGTTAGTGAATATTACCTGTGGTCATGGTGAAGAGAGACTAAGCCGCATGCATGGGATTAAGCAGTTTGGAGGTGGAGAAGCTGGTATCTCCACACCCTAGGTAGGAGCCCCTCTGGGGCCTGGTAAGCTGCAAAAAGTGCCGAGGAGAGGGGGCTGCTGGGAACCTGCACAGCCGGAGAGCTCTGCGGGAAATAGGCCCAAAGATCCTGGATCTAGGATTTTTACTTTCTGATAGACGTTAACAATCTCGATTTTTATGTGAGTTGTTTAGTTTTTTAAGCCTTTGCAGCATACTCAGAGTGAGCAGGTTGCTCACTGGATGTGGCCTGTGGATGCCAGCTTTTAACTTCTGCACGTTGCCTGGGGTAGCATGTGTTTTGACCAGTTGTTTTCCCTTCTAACTTTATCCAGTTAAAAACCAGTAAGCGTCAGTGAAAATGTATTAATAGGACTGTTGGTCAAATTTCATTCTTAAAGGAGAGTAACATACCGGATGAAACATTTATTTTGGTAATCTTATATGGTTCATGATAAACTCCTGAAGAGTCTTAGTTGAGCGCGGGTTTCAGGTTATCGTGGGATGCTACTAATTCATATACAGGCTATATTGCACAGAGCATAAAATCATGAAATAGAAAATTTTAAGGGTAATAAAACCAGCATCAAACTGAAATTTTGAAAATCTGAACAGGTATTAAATTATGGAAATGTATTTTGCAAATCTCTTTGAATGCTGTGTCTCTGGTGACAAATCCTTTTATTACCTCCTTTCCCACAAATCCACATTTCTTTCCCTATGCTCTGAATCATGTGGAGATTAAGATACATGTAGTTTTTCATTGACATGACTTTATCAGATTACAGGTAGAATTAAATAATATGTTAAATGTTGTGACAATGGAATTTAGCACAATTAGTCAAAGACCCTGATAGGGAATAAAATAAAAAGTTTCTGTGAATGGGGAACTGTTAGAAATAAATTCAGTAGCTATTTGTTATGGTTTTATTAAATCCGTTTATCTTATTTATAAAGAAAATATCCCTGAAGATAATTTAAGTGTCACTTCATAAGTTTTTGAAAAAAAATTCAGTTTTTGAAAAAAAATTCAATTGTTCAGGGGTTCTTCCACAAACCTAGATCAAAGACTTAATAATTGTTACTTGCAAACTTGATGTTTTGGAATTACGGATTTTTGGAATTTTCTTTATGGATTTTTAAATCCTACCTTATAAGGAAACACATTCCATCCAAAATCCATTGTCTTTAAAAAAAAATGGGCTTAGTAAATTTTGAATTCTCTTAGTGGTTTTATATATAAATAAAGTGCTTGTTACTGATAATTTTTCTGGTATGAGTTAGTTTTTTTACCTACATTGTTTTATTTAAAAGTATTCAATTATTGGATAAATTCTGGCTTTAAAAATGTAAATAGAAAAATCTTTTACTATGTCTCTTTAGTTATAAGAGCAATTTTTGTTCATTACAGAAGAATTGAAAAAGTAGCCATAATCCCACCATACAGAAATAACCATCAGATTTTTTCCTTTTTGTGGCCTTTTTTTTCCTTTTTCACTTTGCTTAGCATATTTGTCTTTTTTTTTTTTTGCAATAATATTCATAGTTTAGTAAATTTGTTTTAAAAAAAGACAGTTCAAATGTATTCCTTTCACAGTTTCCCATCTAGTAGCTAGAAGTAAATTCTCTGTTCCAAACTTCCATGTAACTATGTCTCATCTTACGCTACTTTGTAGTTTATAGCTACTTAAATACATCTTACCCCAGACTTCTTGAAGGCAAGTACTATCTCGTATTCATTTTCATATTCTTATAACATTCACTCCCTGTTGAATGAATAAATGAAAAATTGACCGTAAATTCAGTTTGTCTCTGCACATACAACTTGAAATAGCACAACAGCAGTAAATATATCAATTCAATTTTTAAAGAATTTTAATGTGCTATATAGGTAGAGCTTTTATGAAAATGTGATTATACCAAAGGGAAAAAAAAATCCCTGAAGTTTGTGGCTTACCAATCTTTCTAGATCTAATAGATGGACAGGGTTCCCTCCATCATAATTAATTAAGATTTATTAGGTTCAGATTTATCAAGTAAATCTAATTTGAAGGGTGAATTCTCTTAAATATGTGTCTTGATGCCTAGAATATAAAATACTATAGTTTAAAAAAATTCAAAAGAATTAGTGAGTTGTTGGATGGTTTATAATCAAAGAGAACATGGGAAATCTGATGTAGAAAAATTTTTGTATGTAGGAGACCTAGTATGGTACTCTATAGATAAAAGGTAATTCGGAATGCTAGAAGTGGTTGGATCCTTTGAAGTTACCTTCTGATGTCTTCTGCTTTGCCAGCAGAAGATGGGCAAATTGAAGTTTTAGGAGATAAATTATTGAACTTCGGTCACAAGGCTACAGTGTCCCTAATGCCCATTACGAGTGTGAGCTCAATAAATAAATATATTTTGAAAGAGTAAATGATATGCCTTATGTATAGGGAGTTGTTGAACACTTTACCATGAAGACTTTAGCAAAATTATTACAAAAAAATCTACATAATTTACACATTGGAAAATAGAATTTTCACATTCCTTAAAAATTTTTACACTTTGAAGAGAGGTACTTAGAAGGCATTACACTTAATAACTTGGCAGTATAAGGAAAAATGAAATAGAATGGGTTCTAACTAGTTAGCTTTGTTTGTAGTGGCATTTTGGCTATATAATTGGAAGGTATCCTTGGATAAGCTTTGTGGAAACTTTTCAAGTTGGAAGAAGATTTCAGCTGGAGTGTCTAAGGGGTCAGTTTAAAAAAAAATTCATCTATATTAAAATAAAATATGTCCAAGCTTTAAAGAAAAGATCTCAGAGTTTGCAGATGATCCTAAAATTGGAGCTAGAGGAAATAATGAGGAACAATGCAATCAGATTCAAAAAGATTTGGATTGTTTAGGTGATTGGGCCAGCAGATGGCAAATGCAGTTCAGTGTAGACAAATGTAAAATAATTATCTTAGGAACAAAGAACCAATCATACAGCACACTGATCAGGAAAAAATTTGTGGGTTATTGTAGGAAAACCATTGAAACAGTTAACCCGGTGCACAGCTGCAGCAAAAAAGGCAAGCAAGAAACCAAATTAGCAGACGGATAGAATATAAAGCAAGAGGCAATACTTATAGTGTGTTAAGAAACTTGCTAGACCCCATCTAAATTACTCAGTCTAGTATTGGTTCATAGCACCACTTTAGAAAGAGTAAATTTTTGTCTTGGAAATTAGAAATTGTGACAAATTTAATAAATAATGTTAAAGCGATTTGAACTAAATTTTCTTGGCTAAGAGTAGACTTCAGTAATAATAATATTGTTTTAAGAATGGAGTTTGTAATGCTGATGAAGTAACATTTCCATTATAGGCAAAGATTTCCAAAGTAGAAACATAATTATGAAAAGTTAGGAAACTATTAATCCTAAATAGGGAGTGGGTAGAAAATGTCAGCCCACAAGAGAAAATGAAGATGAGGTTTTTAAATTCTTTTAAGATCAAATTATTTGTTCCTTGGATAATGGAGAAACATTGCCAAGTATGGAGATTGGTATTAGGAGAGAAATTTTCAAACTTTTATAAATCTTTAAAACTGGGAAAGTATGTAGAGGATCTGATTAGACTGCAAACTTCTAAAAAAGTAGACTAACGATTTTTCCTGGATTTTGGGTTGGCCAATTTGAACTACTTAAGTCCTTTAATAATAAGTGGTCTCATTACTACCTCTTCTCCCACTGGCAGTCCTGGTCTGCGTGCTAGGTGGAGCCTGGTCTAGATGATGGCACGTCTGATTTTTAGATTTTGAACCAGAGTAGAAGGTACTTGAGGGACAACCATGTTTTTAGTGTGTACTTTTTACTTGCTTCAGCTAGCCCCAGACTAATACTTTGTAAGGATCATTTATGTGGAAAAAAAAATTTATGACTGAAAATCCCTTAGGCAGAGATTGAATTTTTGCTGTTCATTTTTATAGTTACTTTTGAATGAAGACATTTTTTCATACATGAAAACTCACAAGGATCAAGGAATTTATTCTTCTCATCTCCTAATACTTTATATTAATTATTCTTTTGAAAAATTTCTGAAGTCATTATTTGAAGTTCAGCTTAACTGTAGAAAGAGGAAAACTTATTTTAAAGACGGAAAACTAATCAAATCATGAAACTATTCCCATAACGTTCCTTTTTTAGTCACTTGTGCCTTTTTCCTCCTTTCCTCTCTCCCTCTTTCCCATGGGCAGGAATTATAAATTTATATTGTCTCTTTTAATAGTTACATAATATTCTCTCATTCGATGTACCTTAATTTGTTTAACTAGTTTCCTATTGATTACTACTTGGGTCATTAGAAGTTTTCACTATTACATACAAAGCTGCATGCAAAATACTTTTGGATAGCATTTGCATATATCCCTCATTATTTCCATAGGATAAACTATAGAAACAGAATTATTGGGTGAAAGAATAATTGTGTTGGTGTGTGTTAAGCCTTCTGATGTTTATTGCCAAATTGTGTAAGTTTCTGTCCCTCTAGCAAATTTTGAGAATGGTTGCATTCAATACTAACAGCAGGTATTTTTTAATTTCATAGCTGAAAAATGGTATCTTGTTTTAATGTACATTTTTAATGCTACTCACCATTTATATTTATTTTGTTATTTACCCTTTAATATCATTTGCCTTTCATTCTGTTGGGGTCCTGGTGTTTTGTGCATATTTATTTAAGTAATTATGTATTTTAAGAAGAGCAACGATTTTCTGGCATGTTGCCAGTACTTTTTTCCTGTATTTTGTGTATTGATTTTTTTTGGGGGGGGGGGAGGGGCATATCATCTTTAAAAATTTTTATTTAATCACATGCGCCAATCTGGTTCTGTATAAAATTTTTCATGTTTAATATTTTCAATTTTTAAATTAAAATACATAAAAATTTTTTTAAAGAGGTACTGGGCATTGAACCCAGGACCTCGTACATGGGAAGTAGGTGCTCAACCACTGAGCTACATCTGCTCTACAATGAGAGTTGGTTTTTTCATTTGTTTGTTTGTTTGTTTGTTTGTTTATAGGAGGTACTGGGAATTGAATCCATAACCTCATACATGGGAAGCAGGCACTTAAACACTTGAGCTATTCCACTCCCCATAAATTTTTAAGAAGTGTAGGATTTTGTTCATTGGTGAGTTGAGAAGTTGTTTTTTTTTTTAATTTATTTTTTTTTATAGAGAAGTTATGGGTTTACAAAAAAAATCATGCATACATGATTTCTAAAATTTATTATCATGATATCACAAATCATTATATGATTTCTAAAATTTAATTATCATGTCTTGAATATTAGAGGAATTCCTACCCCTATCAGAAAATGAATGTATATTTCTTAAGCACATGCAAATTTTGTAAATTAATTCTTGTCATTAGAATAACCTCTACTTTTTATTCACTTAATTCATTTAAACAATTCCCTAATGTAGATGGTCTTGGAGGAAATTAAGCTTTTGGTTGTTAGGTCCCTCCTTTCCTCCCCTCCTCTCTCCCTCCCTCTTTCCTTCACTCCCTTTCTGCCATTTTATTTCAAGTTTGAAATACGTTTAGACTTGAGTTGCAAAAATAGTACAGAGAGGTCCCATGCACCCTTTACCCAGCTTTCCCTAATGTTAACATCTTATATAACCATAGTATAATTTTCAAAATGAAGTAATTAACATTGGTACAGTACTATTAACTGTAGATTTTATTCAAATTTCATGTTTTTCCACTAATTTCTTTTTGTGCTTCAGGATCTAATCCAGGATCCCATATTGCATTTAGTTGCCATGTGTTTTTAGTTTCTCCTAGTCCTCAATCTTTTCCTGTATTTCAAGACCTTGATATTTTTGAAGAGTACTGGTCAGTTAATTTTGTAGAATATCCCTCAGTTTGGTCTTTTCTTAGATTGCAGTTATCCGTTATTGGGAAGGCTGCTCCAGAGGAAATAGAAGGTTGCTCCAGAGGGCTGCCCCCTTCTCAGTGCATCGTCTCAGTGGTACCTGATGTCTTATCATTGGTAATGCTGCTGCTTTATTTTTTAAAAAAATAAAGACACTCCAGGGTGCCAGTCCCCCACAGAACCTTTGAACAACTAGCATAAACTGGCAGAGCCATTTACCTCAAAGCTCCAGAAAGCAGTTAAAGGGTTGTAGTAGCTAGGTGAGCGCTGCATTAAGAAAACACAGCTTTAAAAGCAGTGGGAGAAGCCTCATGGTGCCCATGCTGTGTGAAACGATTCTGCACTCCCATTATGGGTTCCTGGCAACGAGAACAGAGCAACCCCCATGTGGATACTGGGGTGCCAGTCAATCTGGTGGCAGCCTGAAAGACTGATGTTCAAGGGTGCTCTTATTGTGCTGGCCCTCCTAGACTTGCCCTGTCGGCAGAGTCAGCTTTTAGATAGCTAAAGTAGTGTAAGAAACAAGTACAGATGGCTTGGGGCAAAGGATTACCTGCTTTAAGTCATATAGTAGAGCATCCTGGAGGGGAAGAAAGCTTCTTTCATAAGGAGTAGAGGGGGCATTCTGATTTCTGTAAACAGGGGAGTTCTTAAAGGCCACAAACAGGCATAAGCCCAGGACAAGACACAGGCTCAGGAAAGATGGAGAAGACCCTGCACTTTGCATTTACCTTGGGCTGATCTTAACAGTAGGGCTAATCTCAGAATGAGAGGACCAGCCAACTCAGAGCCAAAGACTGTGCAAAGACTGTGGAAAGTACTTTTGCCTTGGTTTGTCAGTTTTTATTAGCTCCACTAAAGAGAGTCTCTGTCTTATCACTGGATATGAATGCAAACTTAAGGAACAGAAGGCTCAGAGATTAAATCCCAGAGTTAACATTTTAAAATATTATATAGTGCACAGCGAAAGATTATGAGACAAAGAAACAGAAAGTGATGGCCCATCCAAAGGAACAGGATAAAAAGCCAGAAACCATCAGTGAAGATGCCCAGACTTTGGACATTCTGGACAAAGACTTTAAAAAAAAAATCCTCAGTATGCTTAAGGTGCTAAAGGAAAACAGAAAGAACTAAAGGACTTCAGGAAAACAATGAATGAACAATATGAGAATCTCAGTAAAGAGATAGAAATTTTAAAAAGGAACCAACAGAAATAACTGGAGTTCAAGACTGCAATAAATGAAATGAAAAATTCCCTAGAGGGTTTCAACAGAAGCTTGGAGCTGGCAGATGGAAGAAATAGTGAATTGAAGACAAGATTATTGAAATTCAGGCTGAGGAGCAGAGAGAAAAAAAGGTTTAGAAAAGTAAATAGAGCCTGAGAGACAGGTGGGACACTATCAAGCGTGTCCATGTATGCATTTATGGAAATCACAGAAGGAAAAGAAAGGGCCAGAAAAATATTCAAAGAAATAATGGTAGAAAACTTAAAAAAATTAACAAAAGACACAGATATGCACATTAAAGAAGCTCCGTGAATCCAAACAGCATAAACTTGAAGGGAAATGTGCCCAGACACTTAGTAGTTAAATTGTTCAATGCCAAGGACAAGGACAGAATAAGGGCACTCCAATGAAATTATGTTTATTTCTCATCAGAAACCATGGAGGCAAGAAGGTAGTGGTACAAAATATTTAAAATGCTGAAAGAAAACAATTGTCAACCAAGAATTTCATATCCAGTGAGACTGTCTTTCAAAAATAAGGGAAAGATTAAGACATTCCCAGATAAACAAAAGATAAGGGAGTTAAGTCCCACTAGACCTGCCCTACAAGCAATGCTAAAGGGAGTTCTTCAGACAGAAAGGAAAGGACACTAGACAGGAGATCAAAGCAGCATAAAGAAATAAAGACCTATGGTAAAGGTAACCATATGGGTAGTTATATATGCCAGGACAATTGTAAGTTTTTTTTTGGTATGTTAACTCCACTATTTATTTCCTACAGGTTCTAAAATATAAATGCGAGAAAAGTAATTATAAATTTATGGCTTGGGAAAGACAAAAATATAATTTGTTTCTAATACAACAGAAAGGTGGGGATATAGAGGGATATAGGAACACTGTATGTGTATGCTATTGAGGTTAAGTTGATATCAAATCAAACATGATTGTTACAGATTTAGAAAGTCGGCATAAATGGAAGAATTGAGGGACAAAATGGTGTATGACTTAGAAAAACCATGTAATAAAATGATAGAAGAGAGTCCTGCATTATTAGTACTTACTTTAAATGTGAAAATTAAACTCTCCTTCAAAAGACAGAGATTGGCAGAATGGATAAAAGAGCATCACCTGACTATATGCTTTTTAAAAGAGACTCATCTTAAATTGAAAGGCACAAGTAGGCTGAAAGTGAGGCTGGAAAAAAATATACCACGTAGATAGTAACCAAAAAAGAGCTGGAGTAGCTGTGCTAATAAATATCTGATAAAATAGACTTTATATCAAAACTGTTAGGAGGAGGGAAGTGGATGTGGCCCTGGTTCGTTTCCCGGTGCCTCTTAAAGAAGACAGCGAGCTGGCACGACGGGCAGGCGCGGAAGGCTGACACAACAAGATGATGCAACAAGAGACACAAGAAGAAAAACATAATGAGAGACACAACAAAGCAGGGAGGGGAGGTGGCTCAAGCGGTTGGGTGCCTCCCTCCTACGTTGGAGGGTCCTGGTCTGGTTCCCATGCCTCTTAAAGAAACAAGGAAGGCAAACAGACACAGCAAGTGGAAGCAATGAGGGGGTGGGGAGAAATTTAAAAAAACAGAAAACTGTTAGGAGGGACAAAGAAGGCCATTATATACTGATATATGGGTCAATTCAACAAGGAGACATAACAATTAAAAAGATATATGCATATAATGGCAGAGCCCCAAAATATACAAAGCAAGCACTAACACGTTGGTATAGAGAAATAGATGGGACTACATTATTAGTAAGAGACTTCAATACACCACTTTCAATAATGGCCAGAACCTCTAGGCAGATCAATAAGGAAATAGAAGACTTTAATGATACTATAAACCAACTAGACCTAGCAGACGTATATGGAACAGTTCATTCAACAGCAGCAGAATACACATTTTTCTCTAGTGCATGTGGATCATTCTCCAGAATAGAACATATGTTTGGTAACAAAAGAAGTCTTAATAAATTAAAAAATATGGAAATCATATGATTTATCTTTCTTGACCACAGTGGAATAAAGCTAGAAATCAATGATAGAGGGAGTACTGGGACATTCACAAATATATAGAAATTAAACAATGTACTCTTCCCCCCCCCTCCCACAAGTCAGTTTTATTGATACATGTTATTAAAGCATACAGTTCATCCAAAGTTTACAATCAGTGGTATTTGGTATAATCACATAGTTGTGCATTCACCACCTCAGTCATCATTAGGGCATTTTTGTTATTTCAATAATAATAATAAAAAACAAACTAACAAGAAATTCTCTCTGTGCTTCCCATGCTCTACATAGCTACTATTTCTGGCTCTTCTTGCAGTATTACTTATTTATTAAGCAGTTTTATTTAGATAAGTTCATATACCATACGATCTCTCCAAAGTATATATAATCAATGGCTTTTAGTATAATCTCAATGTTGTGCATTCATCACCACAAAAAATTTTAGAACAATGTCATTACTCCAAAAAGAAAAACTCCACACCGCTTAGCAGTCCTTCCCTAGCCCTACATAACCACTAATCTAACATAATCTTTATAAATTGATTTATATTTACATTTTATATAAATATGTATTACTTAGTTTCTGGTTTTTTTCACTTAACATAATTTTTTTTGTCTGATATTAACATCTTATAGTGTAAAACATACATTTATTCAATTTCAAGGAAAAACAGACTTACATATGCAGTTTTACCCATAAATAGACTGAATATAGACTTGCCATGTGACCTGGCAATACCACTACTAGGTGTATAGCTAGAAGAACTGAGAACAGTCACACGAACAGACATCTGCACAACGATGTTCATATCAGTGTTATTCACGATTGCCAAAAGTTGGAAACAACCTAGGTATCCATCAAATGATGAATGGGTAAACAAACTATGGTGTATTCACACAATGGGATATTATGCAGCTGTAAGAAGAAATGAAGTCGTAAAGCATATTGCAACATGGATGAACCTGGAGGACATTATGTTGAGTGAAGCAAGCCAGACACAAAAGAACAAATGCTGTATGATTGTTTTACTATGAATTAAACACTGTATTCTTAAACGACCAATGGATCAAAGAAGAAATCACAAGGGAAATCAGGAATTATCTTGAGGTGAAGAAAATGAAAATACGACATACCAAAACTTATGGGATGCAGCAAAGGCAGTGATGAGAGGAAAATTTATAGCTGTAAATGCTTACAATAGTAAAAGAAGGAAGATGTCATATCAGAGACCTAACCTCACATCTGGAGGATCTAGAAAAAGAAGAACAAACTAAACCCAAAGCAATAAGAAGGAAGGGAATAGCAAAGATTAGAGCAGAGATAAATGAAATAGAGAATAAAAAGAAAATAAAATCAATGAAACCAAAAGTTGGTTCTTTGAAAAGATCAGTAAAATTGACAAACCTTTAGCTAGGCTGACAAAAGAGTGAGAATGCAAATAACTAAAATCAGAAATGAAAGGGGAGATATTATTGACCCTACAGAAATAAAAAGGGTTTTAAGGGGATGCTGTGGACAACTGTATGTATGCCAACAAAACTAGATATAACCCAGATGAAATGGAAAAATTCCTAGAAACACATAAATAACCTGCACGGATTCAAGAAGAACTAGAAATCCACAGGCCAATAACAAGTAAAGCGATTGAATCATTAATCAAAAACTTCCCAACGAAGGAAAGCCCAGGTCTAGGTGAGGCTTCAGTGGTAAGTTTTACTGAACATTCCAAGGAGATTTAGCATCAATCCTCCTCAAACTCTTTCAAAAAATTAATGACGAGGGAACACTCCCTAACGTGTTCAATGAGGCCAACCCCCCCAATACCAAAATACCACAATAAAGGAAATTACAGACCGACATTGCTTATGAATGAAGATGCAAACATCCTCAACAAAACATTAGTAAACTGACTCTAACAACAAACAAAAAGAATTCTACACCACCATCAACTGGGCTTTATCCCAGGTATGCAAATGTGGGTCAATATAAGAAAATCAATTAAGGTAATATATCACATTAATGGAACAATGGAAGAAACCACATGATCATCTCAATTGATGCAGAAAAGGCTTTTGACAAAATCCACGACCCTTTGCTGAGAAATACACTTAGAAATTTAGGAATAGAAGGGAACTTCCTTAACATCATTAAGATCATATATGAAAAAACCACAGCTAACATCATATTCAATGGTGAAGGACTGAAAGGATTCCCTCTAAAATCAGGAACAAGACAAGGATGCCCGTTCTCACCCCTGTTATTTACCATTGTACTGCAAGTTCTACCCAGAGCAATTTGGCAAGAAAAAGAAATACAAGGCATCCAAATTGGAATGGAAGAAGTAAAAGGTTCCCTGTTTGCAGATGACATGTTTCTATATACAGACAATCCTGAAGAAGCCCCAAGAAAGTTACTAGAGCTAATAAATGAATTCAGCACTGTGGCAGGGTATAAGATGAAGCAAAAAATCAGTAGTGTTTCTGTACACTGGAAATGAACAATCTAAAGTGGAAATTCAGAGAAAAATTCCATTTACAATAGCATCTAAAAGAATCTAATATCTGGGAATAAATTTAGCCAAGGATGTAAAGGACTTATAAACGGAAAACATAGCTAAAAGAAGTCAAAGATGACCTTAATTAACCAAAGGACATTCTCTCATGGATTGGAAGACTAAATAATTTTTGTAACCTGTAATTCCAGGACTACAGTAACCCAAGGGTTCAGCAGATCAGTAAAACTTAAAAAGCTTTCTGTTTAATATGGAAGTTTTATATTTAAACCATACAGATTATTTCAATCTAGATAGGAAAGTTTGCTCCACTTTCTTTATGACCTACAGTGGAATTCAGTAGAGAACACTATCTAAGAACATCTAAGAACTGAATTTCTTTAGAATTTGACATCTTCTGTTTTTAAAAATCAATTTTGCTGTCTGTCTGAATTATATTTTATTAATTACAGCACAAACTTACCAACAGTTGGCCCTTTTAGTGCAGTCACTCGCTCAGACATGTATAGCAGGTATTTGTGGGAGAATAGAGATAATAAGGTCTTACTGTGGTTTTGACTGAAATGGGTTGACTCTTAGATACATGCAGACTGTGTCTCATACCTTGTAAGCTGAGAAGTATAGTGAGTGAAGATATTACTCCTAGCATGTTCTCATCAGAGAGCATCTCTTCCTTTTCATTAAAGGTACTGTTTACTTTCTCAGAGAAAAAGAAAGCCACATAAAATTTGGAATTAAGCCACCATTGGGAAGGTCCAGAATCCAAAATATCAGATATGGTTGTTTTTGTTTTTATTATTATAGATCTCTCTGTTTTTTGTACTGTTTAGTTCATTAATAGTTGTTAAGACAAACAAAACAATTTTTCACAGCAAATTGTCAACACATTTCAATACGTTAAGTTTGTTCAGTGAACCCAGATTTTATTCATCTCAGTGCAGGTTCACCAACAGGGATAAACTCCTTTAATGCAAATATTTCATAATTTTTGAATCAAAATTTGAGTTTCAGTTAAATTCAGCTAATTATGTATTAAGTAGTATGGTGAGTGCTGGGGAAATAAGAACGAAGACTTTGACCCTCATAGAGTTCGTAGACTAGTGGGCAAGGCAGACTGATAAATTAATTTAAAAAATGTCTATTTCATCATAGGCATAGATGCTCATCATCAATACCAGAATCCAGCCATTTTTCACCATCTTCACTCCATCCCAAGCCACCATCATCTCTGCCTGCCTCTTAGCTGATGTTCCTGCTTCTGCCTTTGTACTAGAGTCTCCCTACCCCATAAGTTTGTTCTCTACACTGCACGGAAGTGGTTCTTTTACAGTTAATATACCATGCTACTCAGAAATTCCACTGGCACCCCCTTTTTTTCTCATTAATATCTAAAAATCTTGCAGTCGTTGTTAAGGCCACACCTAATCTGACTGTTCTCTAATCTTATGGTAGCCATTCTCCCTCATCATCCCCATCCCTCCACTTCAATCGTAGCAGCCTTAGTGATGTTTGTCAGACACTAAAAGCAGCACCTGCCACACCCCCATCATGTGTTGGACTTGTTCTTCTCTCTGTCCGGAAAGCTGTTCCCGCAGATATCCAGAGGACTTTCTCCCTCACTTACTTCAAGGTCAGGGCTCTCCTTAAATGTCATCTTGTCAGCACCTTATGTAAAATCATAATCTTGCTCCCATCCCCGAATTCCACCCTCCCCTAGCCCTCTTACCTTGCTTTGCTTTTCTCTGGAGCACTTACTGTCGTCCCACTTAGTATATATTGTTTTTGTTTGTGTATTATCTCTCAACCACCCTCTTTAGAATGTAAATTCATAAGGTTAGGGATGTTGTTTTATTTCTATGGAATACCTAGCTCCTGAAAACATGCTTGGCACATGGTAGGCACTCACTGTGCTTATTTGTTGAACGAATGGATGAATGAATGATCGAATCATGGGAAGAGAATTGACAGGAAACTAGATGTGTGAAGAGGTTTGATGTGTTTGAGGAACTACAGTGGTTTGCTCAGCGTTTGAGACTGGAGTGGTGAGTGATGATCTTTTTCCTCCTTTCTTTTTAGTTTCAGAGGCTATATAACGTGGAGCTTTGTCAGCCAGGCTCAAGAATTTGGATATTGTCCTAAGGGAACGTGAATGCCACTAAAGAAAACTAAGACATGTGATGACATGTGTATTTTGTAAAGAGTTTGGTTGCAGAGAATGAATGGATGAGAGGAGAGCACTAGAAGCTTGGTGCCCATCAGAGGGACAGTAGTCCAAGGACATGGTGCTGAGGGCCTGGAATAGACTAGCGATGCAGAGGAGAGAACAGTGGATGGATTAAAGCATCTAGGAAGCAGGCCTCAGCACGTGACGTGAAGTGCTGCTCAGAAATTAGAAGCAGGTTTTGGGGGAGGTTATAAATAATCCAGTCCAAACTATGGTTTGGGGTCTTGGGAAAAATCCAGTTCAAAATATCCAGAGGGGTGTTCGGCAGACGGAACTGGAGATCAAGAGGCAGTTCTGGTCTTGAAGTCCCTACCCGTTTAGGAACTTAAATGCTGGACAGGTATCTTTGAACTTCATTTTTTAGATTTGAAGGAAATGATGAACTTTTAGGACAAAAGATAAGCATGTTGAATGCTCACCGTTAATATGCTGTGGCTATTGTAGGGAGGTCGTCATCATGGAGATCTCTTAAGGAATTGTAGTTCTGTGCTTTTCAGGTGAAAGTGGGAATGGACTGGAAGTGATGAATGACAGAAACATTTTAAGGAAAAACAAATGAATTTTAACATCTTGCATTAATACAGGAGGGTAGGAGGTCGGGAAGGGGGAAGAGCAAAGGTAAATCTTTAGTTTCCAAGCTTAACTGAGGGAATGTTTGTTCTTATTGAAAATAGGAAAGTCATGAAGGAAATGGAAAGAGTTTAGAGACAAGATAAGGGTAGTGGAGTACGAATTTTGGTTTAAACAGGCTGAATTTGTAATAATATGTTGTAGCTGAATTGGTTCGTGATGTAGTCAGTATTTAGGGAAGATATTTGCATCTTGGTAATAGCTTTGCTGTGAGAATGCTTGGATTCTCTGAGGTAGAGAGGATAGAGAGGAATGCTAAGTCTGAAAGGTAAGCTAGAAAGAGAGTGAGTTACTTTGTTGAAATGAATGCCTTCATCCGAAAAAAAAAAATCTCACGAGAAGATCCATGCTTTTACTCTAAATGTCAGTTGTAGTAGGGTCTGGATGGTGGATTTAGTTACCGAAATGGTCTCTGCATGAACAGAAGTAGTTACTAGTTCCTGACAGCTGCGAGTCAGCCTCTGGGCATCTTGCTAAAATTTCAAATATAATTATACAGTAGACTTCCTTTAACAAATTCCGTGTTCCCAGCTATAATTATAGCTGCTTTTCTTGCCTGTAGCCTGTTCTTTGTCTTACTACTCTCCTCTGTATCTCCCCCTGCTGGTTAGAATTATTCTATGGTCATGTGGGATCTGAAAAAAAATGAAGCTGTTTACTGTGGTTTTCTTTCCTAAGCATAGATTTACCACTGCACACAGTTTCTGTTTTTGGATTCTACTCTAAAATATGTTTCCAGTAATAAGAAGCAATGTTTTAAAGCACAGGCTAGCAATATTGTATATTAAAGTAGTTTTTATTTTCAAAGGATATGGGAATAAAAGTTAGATACAGTGTAAGCTCCCTATGTAGCTATCAGAAAATGACCACCACAGCTTCTCTAGTACCCCCATTTAATAGTTAAGACTCTTAAAAAAATCTTCCTATAGCCATGCTTTAGGCCAAGAGTTGTTATTTAATAAATCAATGTTCGCAACTAAAAATGAAGTTATCACAAATCCTACAACCATAATCCTGCAAAAGTTTTCAGGGCTCATCATGACAGTAATTTGTAAGATCAGATATATGAATAGGATTTCCTCTTTTTTCCTCTATTTTTATCATCCAAATACCCATTATGAAAATAAATCACTTTTAAAAATGGCTTGATGTCCTTTATAAAAATATTGTAGTTTTGGGGTGGTAAACTCCAAGAATCTACTTACATGTCATTTAGATTATAGTCTAAGTCATTTTAATATTTTAAGAAATAACTAAAATGTGTAGATTTCTGAATGTGCAGAAGAAAAGGTATATTTGAACTTTTAGCCTGCAATAGGAGTATCTTTTATGTGCTGGATACTGTGCTAGTTGCTAGTTTACTGATGGAAGAAACTTTTGCTTATAATGATTCAAATATACTTGAGAATAAACACCGGTGTATTTAGGTTGCTTATTAAAATAACTGTATTCTGGGTAATGCTAACTATTAAAGAGATCGGACTTCTCTTATACTGTAATTGGTTGACACTGTTTGACATCAGTGTAGGTCTGCAGTATGTAATGAACAATAAAGGAGTAAAGTTTTGATAAATAAGGCATTCTTTTGAAACCTTTAGAAATAAGCTTTGAAGTCTTTTAGCATTAGATTGATGGGTTTTCCTTTTGTGAAAGAATAAGGGAATTTAAGGTCGTATTTCAGGTTTGCAGGTCCTCATCTTGTCATAGGAATAAGAGAGTCTTGGAAAGCAGAGCTCTGGAATTTACCATTCTAAGGAATCTTTCCTTATTAGTATAATTTTATGCCCATGTGGAGAGGTTTCAAGTTGAGGAATGAGATAAAATTTGCAGGGGCAGGATATTTGCTTTCCTTGTTGTTTTGGTTTCTGTGGAGTGCTTACCCCTTAACCTCGAGTGTGCTGTGATATTAGCTACTTTAAAATAGATTGCTCAAGTCTCTTTTTTGGAAAACCTTAAATATGCATCGTGATGCAATACTTGCAATAAAACATGAGATTACAATTATATAAAACAAAACACTACAGCTGCTGACAGATGTCATTAACAACTTACTCAAACACGAATCTTTCAAAAAGGAACTGCTAGACATCTGATTCAGAGGTAAGGTCATTATAGCTCAAGATGAAATGTCATCCAGTGCATTTTTTGTTTGCTTTTGCTTTAATTTTTGAGAATTTTTTGGTACCATGATATTTGATATATTTTAAAAACCATTCTTCTGAATTGCAGTTAATAAATGTAGAAGGAAGGAGGGAAATAGAAAATCATTAGGCAGACATCATAGTAATAATTGTAGACAAGATCCATCGATGGATTCCAAAAATAGGGTGAAGTTTGAGGAGAAACAGTACTTGTGTTGTATAAAAGTATCTTCCCCCGAGGTATTTAATAATTACAAAGGGAAAAATAATAACAGAGGAGAAACCTGGCAGATAGCAAGTGATCAAGGCTATCATCAGTAATAAGACATATTAAAATCTGGTGTGCTATGATCCACTGAAAAGGATATAACACCCCTTATATGATAGTCTTACTAAAAATATATGACCTCAATTTATTGAGAAAACACTAGACAAACCCCGATTGAGACACATGCTACAAAATAATTGCCCAGTACTCTTCCTGAAAGACAAGGAATTTGTCACAGATTGGAGGAGACTCAGGAGACATGACAACTAAATGCAATGTGGGGTGTGGAAAAGGATCCTGGAATAGAAAAACAAATGGCTGTTGACCACCATTTGTTATTTTATTTCCCCTAATCATCTGCTAATAACAATTGTAGAGATAGCCATGTTGTATAAGAGATATATTAATTGGCCATTGTGGTGGCCAGTGGGCTAATATATGGAATAATTTGAAGATTAGAAATAGATGACCTCTAAATCAAAAGTGAATAAATAGGTATCTGGAGATGAATTCCATCATGATTATACAAAAAATGTGGCCATTTTTATCATAGCTGTTACAGTGTTCCAGAAATTTGTCCTTTTTACATAAATTGAGCTTTAAGTGGGTTTCACCTATTAAGGAAAAAATTTGGGGGAGAAAATGGGCTACTGAAAGAACTTTCAATTTTATTTTGTTAGATGCAAGCAGGTTATCCATTTGAGATTAGAGTCACATAGCAGCCTTTTTAAATCTGTAATGCCACTATGTACTGTTTCTGGTGATGCAGATACATAGTCTGTATATGGAAAACCAATAGTTACATTTAAAAGATAGCCGTCAGTTATATTTAAAAGATTTGCTTTCACAGTGAAGGTATATGCCTATAGTGGCAAATACCTCTACCAAATTAAATTTGAGGACAGTGGCTAGCTCTGTTAAATTTATTTTTCCATTAGCCATCTAATGTAGTACCTGGCACTAAATATTTATTGAATGAATGAACACTGAAGACAGTGTACATAAAGTGGATTTCTATAAAAATGTAAAATTTAGTTATCAACAATAATGAAACTTTAGGGTTGAATATTGAGAAGCCAAGCTGAGATTGTCAAAGTAGAAGATTTCTGGAAAATTAGCCACTCTCTGTGAATCTACATTTGGCAAATTATGTTAAGGCTATTAAGGACTTCTAAAATTTCATATTTGGTAATTTAAGGATACTATGAATGTTTCCTCATATGGGTTTCTTTTATTGTGTTTCAGCAACTGTGGTTTCTGGTAAAGGCAGGGCATACCTAGCCCTTGGAAAGTTCTATAGAGCTTTGACAGTTGTGTGTTGCCTAACAAGTTGGAATTAAGGGAGGAGAGAGAATGAATGAAAATTTTCATGTTTTGGGCATAATAATTCCTAACAATCATGTAAAATTTATTCGGCCATAAAATATTTCCAAAATACAATTATTACTATATTTTGCATCATAAGGATAATTTAATGACATTGCCAGTAGATATCATTCGCCAGCTTAAAACATACCCACTCTTTGGAGTAATATATGTGACTGTATTTAATGGAATACATATTGAAATTAAAAACTGTTTTATTTTAAAAATTGCTAATTTTTAAAATAAAATGCGAATGGATGTAGAGAGCAGACAGCGAGCGCAAGCAGCAGGGGGTGGGGGATAAATGAAATCTTTAAAAAAAAACAAACACAAAACCAAAGTCATTTACTTAAGGTAATGAATTTCATTTATAAAGAATATTTGGGGAGTGGAGGTGGCTCAAGCCATTGGGCACCTCCCTCCCACATGGGAGGTCCTGGGTTCAGTTCCCAGTGCCTCCTAAAAAAGGAAGATGAGCACACAATGAACAGACACAGAAAATGCAAACAACGAGGGGATGGGGAGAAATAAATAAATCTCTTTTTTAAAAAAAGAGAAAAAAAGAATATTTGGGTAGCCTACTTAAAACCCTCTGAAATATAAACGTGCAGTTGGTAGATTGGGGGGAGGGTTATTTTATTTTTTTTCCATTTTTAAGTGACTACAGAATATCAGAAACTAAAATTGCTGAAAGTGTCTTGTTAATATTTTGTCATTTTAATTGTGTTTAAAGGAATCATCAGTGCTGTGTAGAAGAGGATATTTGTAATTTTTATTTTCTATGAGAAATATAGGCTTTATATTAACAAGTATGTGGTTTTAATGTTATAAGATACAAACATACATTTTGGTTTAAAACATGGGGCAGATTGGAAAGTTCATGGGATCTGGATCCTAGCTCTGCCTAATAATACTCTGTAATCTTGAGCAAGTCACTTTGTCTTTCTGCCTCTCTTTTTTTCTCATCTATAAAATATTGAAGGTAAGAATAACTCTTTATCTGATGTGGTTTGTGAGAATTACATTAAATAAATGAAACATAATATATGTGATAGCACCCAGCATCAGGGCAGGTTGCCGAACTGCACATTAGCTCACATCCAGTCCACTGTGAATGGTGCCTCCTGGAGGTGTGCTGAGCATCCTGCTTGGAACACAGTGGTCACACTCAGCTGATTGGCTCTGATTAAGTGAGAGGCCACCTTTGAAAGGGTAGTGTGAGCTGCAGTACTAGAAAAATTAGAAATATTAAAAAACACTTTAAATGTTAAAACATAACCAAATTGACGCTGTTTTGTAACATTTTATTTCACAAACTCAAAATCTGTAAAAACTTAACCCATTCAGGTATTACTTAATAATTCCTAATTTTGAACAAATGAAAAATAAGCAATACTATTCTTTATGATAGATTTGTAAGCACCAGATTCTGGGGTATTTCAAATCATTTCTTTTTATTCTTTTTGTGTAGGGGGAAAAAGTCATTAGTCTGCATTTATAATCAGGACTAGCTTCCTGTAAAATTATTTATTTTAACGTTTTATTTATAGATTTTGAAATTTACAATTCTAAATACAGCAATAGTAAGGCACTGCATTTTTGGAGGAAACAAAAAGCACAATTAACATAAAGTCAGAGCCAGCCACAAATAAAATATTCCAGCAAACTGTGTAAGGGAAAAAATGCTCTGGGAAACAGATGCCAGGAAATCGTGTATAGGTGGCCTTATTACACTGGAAAGAGAGGGATACGGAAGTATTAGGAGGAGGAGGAGGAGGAGGAGGAGGAAGAGGAAGAGTCAGTGGCGGTGGCAGTGGCATTCTGGGAGGTAGCAAATAATATCGAATGAGTACTTACTAAATGCAAGGCACTGTTCTAAGCACTTTGTGCAGGCTCTCTCCTTAAATTTTCCCACCTGCCTTCTGACTCAAATCCCTACTGGGAAGGTGAAGTAGCTGAGGCTTAGAAAGGGTAAGACTTTTTCCCCCCAAATCTTCTAGCCAGAATTCAAACCCAGGCTTTTTGGCTCTTGAATTCATGCACTTTACCACCATGCTTACCTTTCTGAAACGAAGAGCCACCATCTACTGATTTATTGAATGTATTTTGTGTTAACTTTTGTGAATAAATTTTTTTTGGTATCGTGGGATTCTCTTTGACCAAGGATTTGACCCTTTTTAAAAGTAATTTGCTCATTCATAGGACCCCAGGTGTCCTGAAAAATAATTACCCACTCAAGAATACTTCCATGGTAAACACATTAACTGCCTTCCTAAATGCACTTCTTTAAATATTCCACATCTGCATACAGTATGTTGTTAAAATATGAGAATTTCATTTACATGCTTACCTCTCACTTTTAATAATGGTCAAAATGAGTAAGTTGATGAAAGAAAAGCAAAGGAATGGTAAAGTGTGGGTGCAGGATTATATCATTGATCCTTAAGGTAGAAGTTGGTGTAGAGTTTTTGTTCTTCATGCAGCTCCTGACAAAATACTGTGTCATTAGTGGGAGTATTTCTTTAATTTCATTTATATGCTTACCTCTCACTTTTAATAATGGTCAAAACGAGTAAGTTGATGAAAGAAAAGCAAGAGAATGGTAAAGTGTGGGTGCAGGATTATTATCAAATTGATTGAACTAATATAATTCTTGTTATGGAAATAGTGAGGCTCCCATAGTTTTTTATTGTTTAGAAAAACATTCCAAATATTTTCTTTCTACTTGAAAAAAGAGGATTGGATTTTTGCTTTAAAGAGAGACTTCTGTTTCCTTTTTTCTATCTTGGGCTGTGACTGTGTGGTTGTTTCAGTTTAATAAAGCTGCTGGTGGTAAAATACCAGAAATGGGTTGGCTTTTATAAAGGGAATTTATTGGGGTAAAAGCTTACATTTCCAAGGCTGTGAAAATATCTAAATCAAGGCACCATCAGAGATGCCGTCTCATCAAACTGCAGCTGAGGGTGATCCTGGACTCTTGCCCTGTGGCAAGGCAAAATGGCGGCTCTGCTGGTCTCTGTCTCTGCCTTCTCCTCCAGCCTCACTTTCTCCCTGAGCTCAGCTGTGGGTGATAAGCACATGGCAGGGCTCTGCCTCTCCAGCTTGGAGCTGCTCCCTGGGTCTAGCATCTTGGGGGCCTCTTTCTGTGCCTCTGTGCTCCGCTGTTTCCAGCCTCCAACCTCTCTCTCAGCCTCTTGGGGCTTCTCTAATCCTCTCTCACATGACAGGGTAAAATGGCAGCTGTCTTCCTCTGCATATTTCTGCTTTCAGTTCTCAGTTGATGTAAGACTTTAGCAAGAGGGTAGAAACCCAACCTGGGCACACTTCACTAACAGCCCAATCTAAGGCCCTAAAGAGATCTAATCAAAAGTGATCTAATTAAAGGGTGCCTTTACTGAATCTAATGCAGTCAAAGGGTCCCACAGGCACAGGAATGGATTCGTTCTAAGAACACCATCTTTTCTGGGATTCATAAAACTTCAAACTGTCACAGTGGTATAATCAAATGAGCAATAAATAGTCTCTGATAACTCAACACCTGTTCATTTTTTTTTTCCCCCATGGCTAACTCCTAAAAAAGATACAGTGACTATTTTATTCTTACAAATTGTTTTCTTTCCTTTCATCTTCCACCTTTTATAATGCTCTTTTTCACACTCTTGTCCTTCCCAGCCCTCACATCTAGCTTTTATATTAGCCAAATTCTAAAAGTTTAAAGTGAAAACTGATAACTTGGGTGTAAAATTTTGGTCAGATATGAGAGTCAGTTGATATCCTACAATTATTTGGGTTTATAGTATTAATATATACTCTCTTCATGATGGTAGTCTTTATTTTGAAGTGCTAGCATTATAAAGTTTGCAATTTTAATTTAAAGTCTTTGGTTCAAAGATTATACATAGTATTAATACTAATATTGGCTTTCTAGATTTTACTAGAGTGAAAAACTTCATGGTTTTGCTTCCCTGTCATAATTTATAAAAAGCTTAATTTTTCATGTTCAGGTTTACTTTTTCTTAAATTGATTTAAAAACGGTAGGATTACTTATCTTAGATGCACCAAAATGGCATGTGATTTAGTGAAAATATTCTAACTGTACAAAATCCAAAGGGGTCAGCAGACATGCATGTAGAAATTGGTTTTTGAGATTTAGTATTATTTTAGTGGATGCAGCCTTTCCTTTTCACCCCCCCACCTTTCCCCCCTGTGTTATACTCCATAGTAGCAACCTCTTTTATTTTGTCTGTAGAGGTTAAGAAGTAAATATCTCATAGGGATGTTATAGAATTAAAGCAATTCTATTTTCTCCTACTTCATTAACTTTTTCCTTATCGCTGGATCATTCTTGTCAACATACAATCATGCTGTGTTTCTCCCATCTTAAAAATACCTTTTTTTTTTTTTTTGATCCTACCTTTTTGGCCAGATTTATCCCAGTTCTATCTTCCTCTTGGCAATAAAACTCCTAGGAGGAATTTTCTATACTTGCTGTTTACAATTCTTCTTTTCCCATTCTCTCTTAAACTTGTCACAATCAGAGCAAAAGCCTGCATCACTACCCTGAACCTGCTATTGTCAAGGTGACCAGTGACTTCCATATTGCTAAGTCAGTGGCCAATTCCTGTCCTTGCTGGAAACGCATTGCTAGCATTTGATGCAAGTCCCTCCTCCTTGATATCCTCAATCCTAGTCTGGGACAGCAGACTCTCTTGGTTTTCTCCACCCTATTGGTCACACTTCCTCAGTTCTCACCACAGGTTTCCTTCTATTCTTCCCTCTTAATTGGGAGGGCATCAAAACTCAGTTATTTAATCCTTTATTTTTTTCTGTCTACATTCATTTCCTTGGTGATTTCATCCAAACTCATGGCTTTAATTACCAAGAGATGTCTAGTCCTCTTAATCTGAACTCCAAGTTTATATATGCAACTAATATATTTGGCATCTCTACTTAGATGTCTGTTAGTCACCTCAAACTGAATATGCTCAAAATTGACCTCCTGTTCTTTCTTTCCAAACCTGTTCCACCTGTAGGCTTCCCCATCTCTTAGCTCAGCCAGAAACAATGGAATCATCCTTGATCTTGATATCTTTGGCAGTTTGAGATTATTTATGAATCCCAAAAAGAGAAAGTGTATGTTGGTAATCTAATCTGTTTCTCTGGGTGTGGTAGCCTTTGATTGTATTAAATTCAGTGAGGGGCCTCTGATTAAGTTTGCTTGATAAAATCAATTTAGGGCTTCTGATTGGGCAATGTCTGTAAGATGTAACTCAGGTTGAGTCCCTGCCCCCTTGGTGGGCTGATATAAACAGACACTCAAGAAGACAGGAGAAGAGAGAGAGTGCTGTCATTTTTGATCTTGGGACCTCAGGGAGAGAGGAGCCATTTGCCTGAAAGTTTGCAGCTGACCTTGGGAAGAGAGCCAAGACTGACATAGGAAGCCCTGAGAGACTAGCCCTCTGCCAGCCTGCAGCTGAGAGAAAGGAAGCCCAGAGGGAGGAAGGCTGAACCCTCGCAGAGATCAGCGACCATCTTGCTTCAACTTGTGGCAACTGACTTTGGTGACAGAGCAACCTTGAGCTGGACTCTTTACAGCCTTGAAACTGTAAGCTTTTACCTCCGATAAATACCCTTTATAAAAGCCAACAGATTTCTGTTACTTTGCATCAGCATCCCTTTGGCAGACTAATACAATCTCTTTCTCTCTCTCATTTTTCCCTGCCTCTCCCCATCTATCAGTTCTTTGGGCCCACCTTCCTTGTATATCCAAAATTTGATTCCTGCCTCACCTCTTCTACTGCCACCCTGGTCTTAGTCACAGCCGTGTCTTGTTTGGATTATGAAAGTTGCATCCTAATTGGTTTTTCCTTTTTTGTACTTGACCCTTTGTAATCTGTTTGCAACACAACAGTGATCCTTTTAAATGTAATTGATACCATATCATGACCCTCAAATCCTACAATAGCACTTCATTTTACTTTGTAGAAACAAGAGTCTATACATTCTGAGCTCTCTATTACTGGGCTGAAATCATCTCTAGCTCCTGCCTCCCTCCTTCATTCTCACTGGCCTCTTTGCTGTTCCTCAGATAGTCCAGGCATGCGGAGTGGGTGTGGCTCAATGGTTGAGCGCCTGCTTCACATGTACGAGGTCCCGAGCTCAATCCCTGGTGCCTCCTAAAAAACAAACAAACAAAACAGCATTCCAGGCACCCACGTTGTTTGGGGGCTTTGCACTGGCTGTTTCCTCTGCCAGTGGTACTTTCCTTCATGTATCCACATGGTTGTCCACCTCTTCTCCATGAAGCCTTTCCCCGACCACCCTGTGGAAAAGTGTAATTTGCTCTCCTCTTCACCTTCCACCTCCTGATGCTCCTATGTTGTTCTATTTTTCATGGTATATATTAGCTCCTAACATTCTAGAAAATTTACTTTTTTAAAAAAAAATTTTAGTTAAAAAAAAGATATTTAGATTACATAAATATTACATAAAAAAGATAGGGGATTCCCATAAGCCCTGCTCCCCACACCGCTCACATTTTCCCACATTAACAACATCCTTCATTAGTACATTCATTGCAATTGATGAACACATTTTGGAGCATTGCCACTAAACATGGATTATAATTTACGTTGTAGTTTACACTCTCTCCCACTCAATTCTGTAGGTTATATGGCAAGATATATAATGGCCTGCATCTATCATTGCAGTGTCATTCAGGACAATTCCCAAGTCCCGAAAATGCCCCCGTATTACACCTGTTTTCCTTCTCCCTGACCTCAGAACCTCCAGTGGCCACTGCCTCCACATCAATGATATAAGTTCTTTCATTGCTAGAATCACAATAAGTCTATAGTAGAACACCAGTAACTCCACTCTTGTCCATAGTTCATTCCCCAATCCTGAGGATTCTGAGATGGTGATGTCCACTCCACCTCTAATTGAGAAGGGGCTTCAGTCCCATATGGCCGATGGATGGGACTCTCTTGTTTGCAGTTGTAGGCTCTCTTGGTTCTGTGGTATGGTGGTTGTCCATCATCACCTCCTTATTCTATTTGTAATTTGTTTTCCTTCCCTAAGGTATAAACTCCTTGAGGGTAGGTTCTGTTTATTGTTGTTATTGGTTTGTTGTGTTCATTGCTGTATACGGAGTATCTGGAATAGTGCTTGGCAGGAAATCGACATTGAATGAATATCAAGATCTTGGCACCAGGCCTGGTGATGTTCAGTAGATTATAATCATTATTACTATTACACCTCTGGCTTTTTTTCCACATTTATTCTTCTACATGAGCATAAGGCACATTTTATCAAGATTTTAAAAAAAGCCAATAGGATTTTAATTTATTTGTTAAGTAAGATGTCTTTATAATATTGAACCCAAAGAGAAAGGTCAGGGCG
>JAQZBX010031313.1:0-26394 GCA_029593785.1 Cabassous unicinctus | reverse complement strand
TCATTGAACACCTAAGTGGATATCACCCCACACTGAGGGACCCCTAAGGGCTCTGGTGACACCCAGGTCCTATACAAGGGGGGATAGCCCCAGAGAATGATGCTTAATTTGTGGGCTTTTCATTGGCATCTGTGTCCCTGAGAGTGACAGAGTTGGACTCAAACAAGTCATCCCTGCACATGGGCCAACAGTCCCTTCTACTCAAACCTATATGTGATGCAGGAGTTTTTAGGTGTACTTCCAGAGACTGTATCCTCTGGCCCACCTATTTGCCAGCTGAGCCTGGAATCTCAGTGGAGCTGCAACTCCTACCCTACAGCTCAAAGGACTCATCCAAGTAACCTGGCGAGGAGACGACGATGGACAACAGCCATCCCAGGGAATGGAGAGGGCCTGCAGCTGAAGGCAAGGTAATCCCACCCACTATATCCATGGAATATAAGCCCTCTCTCACTTGGAGGTGGAGTGGACATCACCTTCCAAGTCCCCTCAGGATGGGGGGAGGAGCTGTGGACTAGAGTGCACTTGGTGGTGTTCTGTTTTTAGACATATTGTGATTCAAGCAATGGAAGAAACTGTAACAGTGAGGTGGAGCCGGTGGCCACTGGACATTTTTGGGGCAGGGAGAGGAGGGGCAGTTGAAATACTCAGGCTTTTTTGGGACTTTGGCGGTTCTCCTGAATGGCGAAGCAGCGACGAATGTAGGCCATTTTCCATCAGAATATACCATGCAGAACTGGGTGGGAGAGAGTGTGGTCTGTGATGTGAACTGTGGTCTATGCTCGGTGGCAAGGCCCCAGAATGTGTATATCCCTTGTGGGTGTAGTACCACGTGGATGGGGAATGGTTGTGTGGGGTGTTTTTGAGGGTGTGTGTGGTGGGGAGCATGGGAATCCCTGTAGTTTCTGAGTAATATTTGGGTAATCTAGGCACCTTTATAAAATGTATATATGTATATAACAAATAACATTTATGTAAACCAATGCACATATAGGCATATGCATTTGTATATCATTTTACAAATTAAAAAATATTTAAAAAAATATTTTAGGTACAGAGAAGTTCATGATTGCTATATTTATGGGATTAGATTATTTTATTATTAAATATTTTAAACCCTAAAAAAAAATCATAACCAGAGATGTGATAGACACCTTTAATACCTTTGGGGTCAGTGACAAACCCAGCCAAAAACTCAAATGGAGAGACACCCATGCAGGATATTTGGGCTGGACTTGAATGCACAAGAGAGTTTGACAATAACATATTTAATGAACTTAAACTATTTTTGACCTTTGCTTTTTAATTTTATTCCTTTGCCAAGATTATGTTAATTAACAGGTATTTTACTTTACAGTACAAGAAAAACTGCTTTCTTCATTATTTTTTGAAAATGTTAGATTCCCAATGGAATCAAGATTATCTTTCTTTACCCCCATGTCAGGGGTGCAGCACATGGAAATGCATATCTCCTCATGTTAGCTCAAAATTTGAGGTCAGCTGCTGGAATTCCTCACTAAATTCATCTGGGCCCTCCTAAAATAATCCCACCTGTTGTTTTTCATGTTGATATTGAACTAAATCAGGAAGGAAGAAGGGAACATGGACCCTAATTTTAACTGCATCTCCATTTACTACTTCACTTATGGGGCAGAGTCTCTTCTCAGGTCCCCTGATATGGTGAAAAGATGTCCCACTCCTGGTGACTCCTGCTGGACTAGCTATGGGGTGTGGAGCTTGGACATGAGTCCAAGGGTGACTTAGGTTCATGGGACCATAGGCTTGGGGCCTTAGGCTACAGAATCTCAGGCTCCAGGAACTGATATACAATGAGGGGGATAACTGAGGAAGGGATCATCTAGGATATCACACTCCTTCTCAGGTTTTCTCTTTTCTGCGGATGGTTTCACTTCCAAAGCATTACACAAACAACAAGACCCATTAAAACTTGTGTTTTGAGATAGAGCCATAAACAGTTGGACATATAGAATCTTTGAATGCTTCCCTTCCCTGTTACACAGGAAGTGTACCTGAAAAATAGGGTTATAATTTACAGGGCTGTTAGAGTGCCATTTCCAAGGCCATACTATGGCCATACTGTGTTACAGAAGCACATCAGTTTCTCCGTCCCTAACCCTTCAGTGAGCAAGGTCTGGTATGCTAGAGAACATGACCATTATTCTAAGAAAAATGAAAAACTGTTTCTCAGGCAATCTGGTGTCCCAGGGCCCAAGTCTGAATAAACTATTACCCTCCAAGCTGCAGCTTCCAAAATATTGTTCCTTTAAAAAGCTAGGGGATGCTGACCAGTCAAGGGTTATATAAGGTTTGGGAGATGTTTGGAGCTGCTGTGCTTGAATCACGTCCCAAAGACTCAGAGCCCTTGCTGGTGGGCATTGCCAGGGTGATCTAGATTTGGGAGATGCCTGGACCTAGTTTCCAGAGTTTGAAGCTACCAAGCCACATGTGTGACTTTTTCTAGAAAAGGGGCTGGCTTGAATTTTTTTTGCCTATTAAGTGGTCTTATTTTATGACCATGGTCAGGAATTTTCACAGTTAGACCAGACATTAAAAGTAATTGTTGGCTCTCTCTGCCTAGAGGGTTCCACACCAAGACTTTCTCTCCCATTTCTCAGCAAGCTCTGTTCTTTCCTCCATTTACCAAATAAATTATTTTTTCTGGACTAAATAAAAAAAACAAAAACAAATAAAAGTAATTGTTCTGCCCTTGCTAGCCAATTACCCTGGGGGGGGGTGCTGACACAATATGAGGGCATTCCAGGAGCTGAGAATGAACAGAAATTCCCTGCAATACCTAGGGTGGGATGAAAAACTTGCTAGTAAGTATATTTTCAATTATTGCAGTGGCTTCTGGCAGGTTCCTGTGTTATGAAACTGCATTTTGTTATTAATATCAATTTAGGCTTCTAATTAATAATGGTTTCCTGGAGTTAGAAATTTAAATACTTCATATTAGACAATGCTTTTTATAAACTTCTTATAATAAACCATAACCACATAGACTAGTTACTTTATATTTAAATAAACTTATTAAATTACAGTAAGTAACCCATGAAATTTACTTTATCTTAATTTCATTAAACACGAACATACAATTTTCATCTTAAAGATTTAATACATAAAATGTTAATTTGGTTAGTTGGTATTCTATAAAACTAGGGAGACAACACCCAAGCTAAATAAAATTGAAATCATTATAGTTAATGCAAGGAATGTTCTTTTTCCTTCCTTTATAGGAGGCTAAAACCTCTTTTCTTTAAGAAAAAAATTCTAAAACTGTGAATAATTTTAAAAACCATTCTGACTGCTAGGTCCTAGAATATATTTTAATTGTTTAATTTGGTTTTTAGATAATTATTTTTATTTTTTTATTTATCCCCCCCACCAAATGGTTTTCTCATCTGTCTTCTCATTGTTTGCTCACCTTCTTCAGTAGGCACTGGGAATCAAACCTGTGGACCTTCTGACATAGGATGTGAGTGCCCAACAGCTTGAACCACCTCATCTCCCCATGGGTTGCAGCATCTGCTGGCTTGTGGCATCTGTTCATTTAGGCATTTGTTTGCTGCAGCAAGTGAAGCTTCTAGCTTATTGTGACAGAGGCAGTGTCTGCTTATCTTCTTTAGAAGGCACCAGGACCTGAACTTGGGAACATCCATGTGGTAGGTAGGTTCCCAACAGTTTGAGCCACATCCATTTCCCTAATTTGTTTTAAAGACCTTTCCATAACTTTCAAATACTTTTCCTTTACTTACTGAAATTTGGTAATAGATTATTAGCCACCCTTATTTAAAGTCTGTTAAAAGGTTTAAATTGGGGGAATTACAGGATAAACTATGATTCTTAATTACCCAGCATAGTAGATAAAAAATTTACACTAAACTTACATTTCATTCTGAGGTATGAATGTATACACTGAACAAATAGAAATAGAGAGTTAGACACAGAAGTACACAATTTACTAATGCTACTTATAATTTTCATTTTCTTACAAAATAAGTTTATCTGTAAAATAACATTATATTTGAAAGAGCTTTTTGAAGTCTATTTCTAATTAATCTGCACAGTGACCATGCAGTTTTGCACAAGAATTTTATTCCTTTAATTATTGACTTATAACCAAATTATTCCTAATGCTGTAAAATACAGTTTACATTTTTCTTTACTTCAGAGCTTTGCTTATTTTCCAGTTTGGCTTTGAAAAACTTTGGATGAGAAACACTCATTCCAGTGTATATTCACCAAGGTCATTGAAGCCGCAGGGAAGCCTTGTTTTTCTCATGACTTGCTGCTTTTAGGAACAACAATGCTCAAGGTGGGAGACCCGTGGCTCCCTGGTCCTCAGAGATAACAGGACTCCAGTGGCTGCTGGACTGGAAGAGTAGACATCCAGCCCTGAACGTTGAGAAATCTACCCGGCAGCATCCTAATTCACAGCTGAAGTCATAAGACAAAATCAGGGCTATTAACACCAGTGGAAAGACAGGAGATAGGGTGCCTTAAATTTGCCTTTCCCTGAGGGGGGCAGAAGTTGTCATGAAATAACCATAAGCAAGGGCAAGGGGTGAGGCTAGACTTGAAGTGACCATAAACAAAGGTAAATTCAGTTTATACTTACCATTACAGTACCAAGTTTAGACTAAATCCACACAGTTATAGCAATTTCAATTATCCTTCTGCTGCTTTATAATAAAATAGCATCTATATAATCATCTTTATTCTTATAGTTTCTAGTAAGTTTTCACTTTAGAACAAATTGGGCACTTTTGATTATTAACTAAAGCAACCAAAACACTTTTATTAGTAACATTAATGTTGCTAAGTTTCTGCGCTTTTTCAGCAGTTGAATTAATTCCACTTGTGATTTATTTTATACATCAAACACAATTGCAAGGTGATATTGAAATTTAAAGACTCATTTTTAGATTATCTTTTACCATTATCCTATTTGTAACAGGCTAACTCCAATCTGATTTATGATTTCCTAGGCATGACAAGACTGACAAAGTCAAACACAGATTAAAAGTTAAACAAAAGTTTAAGGACAAAGTAGAAGAGAAGAGGGAATTTTACACACTGATTTAGCTTAGGGAAAGACCTGGCTTTAGAATCATTTCAATGCAGAGCTCCCAGTGTCTGGCCATGGGAGAAATCTTGTGCAAGGACCCTCCAGCTTTGTTCCTCCAGGAAAATCCTTGGGTAGTTGCTAGATACAGAACTAAGGGGGCCAGAGAAGCCCTGTCCCCAACAAGACATGAATTGGGACTGCTCTGGGGGCTGCATTCCATTAGTTACCTCCCTGTGAGGCTTTTTCATTTGGAAATATTGAAGTGTTACAAGGGAATATGCAGGGAGATAGGAATAGCCAGGAACATTTTTAAAAATCTTAATTCGTGGCATATGAGGGGTTACCTTATTCTACAGGGGAGAAGCTTATTAAATGGCCCAGATCTTGATTCCCCATTTGCTCCCCTCATTAGGCACAACCAAGGTTAGGAGAAGCCTGGGGTGCAAGCTAGGACACCGTAAATCACCCATGTTAACTGAGAAATAAACAATCTTACGTGCCACACCAAGGGTCACGCAAGGCCTCCATGTTGATGGTTCACAAGTGGCTTCAGACGCCTTCTGTCCTCCCTAGGGCATGTCCACATCAGTTGGCATGGTGAGACAAGTTAGGGCCATGTTCCCACTGATTTTGAGCCTGGATGTGTGTACCTGAGGTGAACAGTGCTTTTAAGAGCAGTATTTAAAAGGTTAGACGGTCTTGGACCTCGTTCCCACCCCTCCTTACCTGACCCCTCCTTACCTTCTCCATCTTGCTGGCATGGTCTCAATTGTTGAAAACTGCAAAGGCTGTCTCTAAAAGGCAATTAATGGAATTTTGGAGCCCAGGGAAAATTTCTGCAGCTTTCTACAGCCATCCAAGGCAGGTTGGAGTTCCTTGGAGGATCTGTACTTCTCTAAAGTTAGGCTCTACCAAGGGGGTAGTTCTATTGCCTCTGACAGCTTTCTATGAAATAAGGCTGGGTTTTTAAGTTCTGCCTCTAGGTAATTTCCCTGAGTTATATAAAATTGACCATTTTGGTAGAACACTTCTTCATCCCTTTAAGGAGACATGGCCACATAGTCTCTGGCCTTCAGATTTGTCTATGTCCTTTTTTTCTCTTACACAGATTTAACTGGAATTCAGTGTCCCATACAGAGCTCACTCTCAGCCATACTGTAGCCATGTGGTGTGGCAGAAAAATATTAGCCTCTTTCCTTTTAGATGATCATTAGATAAGTTGTCCAAATTAGAAGCCACCCTTTATCCCAGAGGAAGATAAATGCATTCATCAGTCCTGGTGATGTCCCACTGATAGGCCTGGTGGAATGGATTGTTCACTGAGCCACTACCCTGGAGGTTAGGAGCCTGGCCAATGTCTCCACATTCTGGGGATTGGGAGCCTTATGTCTCTGGGTATCCCCAGAGACTTAGAGGTCTTTGGAGATATTTCGGTCTGGTTCCCAGTCCTTAACTCTCAAATCAGGCTTTCCCACTAGGAAAGGGACTGGATAGGGATGTTTCTTTTGCCTACTTTGCAGGGGTCTTTGGAGTTAGCCCATGAGTGAGCTCATCTCATGGCCATTCCCTGAGACAACTTCTGCAGTTAAACCTGGTATTAAGAGGCAATTAAAAATCAGAGACTGATCTGTGGCTTACAGTCAACAGCCTCAGGGGACCCAGAGGTAAAATCACTAATAAAACAAAAGAGGGCACAGTCCACAATCTCTGGCAGTGGGAGGAGAGGCAGTGGACAGCAGCCCGGCTTCAAGAAGTTACTCAGTGCACCACATCCTGCAGCACTGCCAGAGTACCCAGGAGGAAGGTCACCTCAGCCAAAGCAGCAGGGAAGGAGGATCCCAAAAGTAGGTCATTTAGGCTATTCACTAAACCCGCCCCTGCAGAAGTGGAAGTGAAGTCAGAAGAGGCAGCAGGAAAGGAGAAACCTTTAGACAAAAAAGTGCAACCAAAAGGAAAAAGGGGAGCAAAGGGAAAACAAGCTGAAGTGGTTAACCAAGAAACTAAAGATTTACCTGCAGAAAATGGAAAAACTAAAAATGAGGAATCCAGCCTCTGATGAAGCAGGAGGGAAAGAAGTCAAGTCTGATTAATACTGTCTACCATGTCTTATCAGTGTTCACTGTTTCTGCCTTCTTGTAGAATCCAGAGGAATATATTTATAAGCTATTGTGCAGAAGTAAGTTTTTAGTAGGTGTAGAAGAAACATTTTTAAGAAGGAGATTGGGAACCCTCCTGATCCCATTTGATTTAAGTGTACATGCTTTTCTTCAAGAGAGGAAATCATTTGCCAGTTATTTGTTTTTTGGTACAACCCAAACATAGTGGGATATTGAATTATGGGTGAACTTGACTGTCTTGGGTATCAACTTACATTCATGTGAGGGCTGGCAATTTTTATACTTTATAATACATCACATACTAAAGGGTGATTTGGAATAAGTTATGCACTTAATATGTGTTGAACATTTTAAATTACTCCTATTCCCATATTTTTTAGTAGACAGGTTTCTTAAAACCACTACCTGATATTGGCTCTCCCTGTCAGAACCCTGTAACATCCTTGGTCATGAAGTTTTCTGTGCTGTAAAAGATTGGAAATGTGAGTGTGTAGTGTGTATGATATTAAATTGTGAATTAGCAGAGCTTAAAAGTATAAGAGCTTATGAAAGTTTGAAGATATTGGAACTTGGTATCCTCTTAAGGAAAACTTGCCTCCAAATTTTAAGCTAGAAATTCACTGGAAAAATTTTAGAAAAACAACTACATGGCTTTGTAGGTTCTTGGTATGAACACTAAGAATTGTGTACAAATTGTTCATAATATCTGTGCTGATCTTGAACACAACCAATAAGATCTCAATTATGAAAGAAAAAAGAGGGCACAGACAGGCTTTAATTAAAACTCACCAGTCTATGGTTTGGGGTCAGGGAGCACCACTTGCCTCTCATCTCCTGGCTCGTTTGCCAAATAATGCTACCAGATGGCTCTAGTTTCTGGGCTTTTAGGTTCTTGGCTTATGTTGCACAAAAGAATGCAAGGACATGCCATAGAGTAGGCAAGGGAATAAATATCTTATTAAGAAACAAGAAAATGAAAAATATACATGGTCTGGAGCATCGACTGTAGGTGGGCTGAAGAGTGAGATGCATGTGTGGGACCCCAGGTCAGAGCATTTTTGTCTTTCTTCCTACCCCTTATAATGTTGAAGCAGGGCCCCAGCTTTTCTTACTCTGATTGATTGCCCGACTTGTTTTTTCTCAGGGGGCAAATGGTGTGGCCTTTTGAGTGTATCCAGGGTTTTCCCTTGACCCAATGGGATCCCATTGGTCAAATGGGAACTCATTTTTCCAAATGGGATCTCATAGCCGGGGTCTAGCAGGGGCTTTTTTCAACCTTCTTCTCAGTAAGTTTCCAGGCAGCATCTCTCAGCCATGTGGTCTGTCAGCTGTGTTGTCTGCTAGGCCAAACACATTTCCCCATTCACCTCTGTATATTTTTAATATTCCTTTTGTTTTCTCTATCTGCTATTCTCTAGAGGGCTAAATTTGGTAAGATTGTTCCCCGGATACAACTTTCCCAGTCAGATTTCCTATTAAAAACAGGCCCAGGGACCCATGAAGGTAGTTTATATTGATTTCAATGGGCTCTGGAGAGGAAAACCTAAAGGCCACTAACCTTCTTTCTCACATCTCCCCAAATCTAGGCTTTCCTAATATACCTAGCAGATAGTGCTCTTCATCCAGTTGTTCCCTGCTACCCTAAGATTTTGCCTTCTCAGATGACTTACCCTGATGGGGGCATGATTGAGACTGAAGATGCCATCCTAAACAGGATGAAACTTGTGCATCTCCAGCACCTCGAATCTGAGTACTCTAATCATCTTCCACAACCTGTGCTGTGTCCCCCTGAGGTGGCTGAGTGACTCTGCCAATGCTGTCCAAGAGAAAGAGTTCAGTCTGTAAGGGCTTCCTCTCCTTTCTGAGGCCAGGAGTGCTACAGCCCTTTAAGGTATGTGGGATGAATATCTGCACTGCCCTGTGAGAGAGTGCGTGCTTCTCTCCTTCCTGGTATGCTTTGAGTTTGAATGTGCTGAAGCATTTTAATGTGGTCTGGGTAAATATGGATTGGGTTTGACTGCACCCAAGTTCCTCTCCTTCTTGGCATAGGGGCTCAAGCAGTGGCTCTACAATCTGGGCATGTTGAACCCAATCCTAATATCCTGAGAAACTTTTGTGTTTTTCAATCATCCCTGCTTCTATTATGGTGCTCCTCTATCCTCTGGATTCCTCCAAAAATGAGATCCAAACAGATCCTGACTGATTATTAGCTGCCTAGTGGGACAATCTGATTGTTATAGCTCCCTACTGTGTCATCATCTTGGGTCTTTAATCATGATCATTTTAATCATCCTTTGTTACTGTTCCTCCTGTATTTTGGTGTCCTATGGTGTTAAAGAAAGTTTACTTCCATTACAGTTTTTGTTCCATTTAATCAGATCACATCACTGTCTTGATGTGATCAACCCTGAGGTAATATCAGGAGTAAAATTAAATTGAAGACCCAGAAACCTGATAACTCAATGATTTGGTTATGATATGTAGAAAATTCAGGGGGAGGAAATGATATCTGAATCAGTGACAAGATGAATCTTCGCCTAAATCTCAATGACTTTAGAGTGTGTATGGGGGAATTTCAGTGGAGTAAATCCATTTACCCATGGGTCCTTTGTGGTCTGGCACAACGGATTGAAAAAAGGTTTATTACCATTAAAAAGGGTTAAGGCCATACTTACCAATCCCTGTTTATTTCTAATAACTTTAGCCAGGGTGGAAGACACACCATTCATCTATTTAGGTAGACTTGGGGAAGGAAACCACTGGCAAAGGAGACCACTTGCAAGAGAAACTGCAATGAAACAACTGAGGTGTCATGTTGGACGTGGAAGAGGGTCTGTGGAACCTTAAAGCCCCAAAGTGCTGGAAGTCGGCAAATTTCCAGGAAGAAATTATGAAAATGTGAGGGGATGTGAGAACAGATCTGAAAAGTGTTCTAACTCTACTTGTGGAAAACAAGTCAGTTCACAGTTGTGAACAATGAAATAAAAACTGTTGCTACATTTAACTGTGAATAATGTGGATTTAACTTATTAAACCCATTTTCTGCATTTAAAGGCTCTCTCCAAGAAAAGCTATCATCTTTGATTCTGTAATTTGTGGATCATATTACATGTAAAGAAAGTTTATCAGAGAAAAGGGACTCAGAAATAATTTTCTCCATCTACTGAGTGCCCTCTTTCATAAGAGACCTAACTAAGAAATTTAAAATATTCATCATAATAACTGTTATGCCTGAGATTTCACCACATGTGGGTCATATGTTTCTCTGAATATACTGGCAAGAAAGATCAGTAAGTGAAACTCCATTAAATCATCCTATTTACCCTACAGTCTTCAGGTGAGGTATATTTTTCAGATTGACTCATTCTATATGAATGCCAAGCTCTTTCTAAACATAATTTTTATTACTCCAGACTGCAATGCTAAATACTTTCTCAGGATCCCTTGAAGTCAGGATTCCACCGATATCCTAGGATCTATAGAATTGGTTACCCCAAATGACACATGGAAGACATGAACAACATGAGATGGCAATGGCATGAAAAGTGATGTGATGTTCCAGTGAGAACAATGGTGAAAGTTTTTGATTGGTTTCTCTAGACTCTGGAGGTGACAGCAGTTTCCTGATGGGATATCTCTTTGAGTGCAGCAAAGGCTTTGGGGTCTGGGAACCACAGAGGCAGCAGCTCTTCAACAAGTTTGTTTGATAATATGTTTCTGGAACTGTACTTATGAGTGTAGCCTAGAGTGTGCTCCCGTAGGTCAACTAATGACTCGATTCAAACAGTGGTTTTGAATTGCATGCCATAAATATGCTTAAAGTGAGAGTTGAATGGCATAGGGTAAGTGTTCAAAGAGTGAAATGCATGGCAGAGCCTGGTTGTGCAATGGGTGAAAGTTGAATTCCTCAGGCAGCATGAAAACATTGGATGTTTAAGACTTGTAGTGGGTATAGAAAACATTGAGTATCACACAGTGGATGTGCAAGTATGATAGGTGAATGTAACAGCTGTATGTCAAGAAGCCATATTTGGATGATGCAGAAAGGGTGTTCAAGGAGGTGCTATTTAATTGTAAATAGTGGTCATTGTAAGAAGTAATAATTGAGTGGCATAGGGTAGTGTGTAATAAACAGACTTAAGTAAACCTGTGAAAATTAGGCTACAAGTGTAATTGAATAGCCTAGAGTTTAGTATCACACAGTGTGGAATGGCCCAGAGTGGAAGTGCATGTATTTTAATACTGCAGAATAGGTGTAGCAGAAGTGAAAGTTTAATAGCACACTGTGAGTGAGTGAAGTGTGATAGAAGAATGGCACAGAGTGGGTGTATAATGAGCCTTTGTGAAATAATACACAGCAATTATACATGGGGTGAGAACTGAATGTCAGTGGATGAGAAAGGAGTGAAAGGAATAGCATAGCTTTGCTTTGCAGAGGAAGTAAACAGAATAACACAAACAAGTGTTATGCCATTTTGAAGTAGCATTGAGAACACTTGTTTTGCAAGGAATTTGAGGTAAATTTGGCATGCAAGGAGTGACTGTTGAATAACCGAGGGTGTGTGCAAAATGGGGAGGTGGATGGCATAGCCTAGTTCTGTGGTGTTTATAAGGTGCATAGTAGAGAGATGGAGCAGTGATTTTATGTTGGTAGTTTGTAAAGAATGTGGAAGGATATAAGTTAAGTAGCACAGTTGTGTCATTAGTGGTGGTCAAATAATTCTTGGTGAGTTTTAGGGAGTGGTTGTTGAGTGGCAGAGAGCAGTTATGCAAGAGTGGACATTACATAGTTCTTAATAGGTATGGAAGGAGTGGTTGCTGAATCACAAACTGAGTGTGAGAGGGGTCAAAATTCAGTGGGGAGACTGGGTGTTCAAGCAGTGCAAATGAATGGCACAACCTGGTTTTGTAAGTTAAATAGCTCAGTGATAGTGAGCAATGATGGGAAGTTTAATAGTTCACAAAGACTGTACACAGAATATAATGTGCATAAAAGTTGAATGAAATCTTGACAAGTGAAAACAACAACTGAATGTGCAAGAAGTAATTTGGATGAGGTAAAATGGTGTTCAAGTATACATGTAATTGCAAAATGTGCCTATGCACATATTATAGTGGAATGACACCCATGGGTGTACGATGAGTGGAAATGGATGTAACCATTTTGTTGTGCAACAGGTTAAGTTGAATAGCACAGAGAAGAATGCATGAAACAAAAATTGGATTCAGCACAAGTAGTATAAAATTATTATAAGTATTATAAAAGGATTATGGGTTTGTAGGCAGTGATAGTCAAATTACATAGGGTGAATGTGCAAAGAGTGATGTTTGAATAACAGAGTGCAAGAGTGGTGGTTGGATGTTGTAGAATAGGTGGGCAACCTGTGGGTGTTGAAGCGTAGAGAGAGATTTTGCATGGAAAGATAAGTATGTGGCATAAAATGGGTATGCCAGGAGTGGAAAGGAATGGCATCAACTTGTGTATACTGACTAACTCAAACATGTACAACAAATGAGAGTAGAACCAAAACTGTGTGTGGCAGTTTGGCATTGTTTATGAATTCCAAAAATAGATATTGGATTGTATTTGTAAACTGGTCTGTTCCTCTGAGCATATATGTTTGTATTAGATTCAGAGGCTTCATTTTCACTTGATTAAATTATGGTTAAGTCTTTGATTTAGCCAAGGCAGTAAGATGTTAAGTCCCACATCCAACAATGGGGTGATAAAAAGACATGGCAGAAGAGAGAGGTTGAGTTTTGATGCTGGAGCCCTGGGAAGTAAATACACAGAGACACAGATACATGAGGAAAAAGAGAACACTGTGTTAGACACAATGGAGGTCCCAGGAAAAGAATGATCCTGATAATCTACAGCTGACCTTGTGAAGACAGCAAAGCAGCTGAGCCTGGAAAGAAAAAAGCCCTGGGGAGAGAGATGAGCCTTATACCAGACTGCAGCTGAGACCAGATGTAGCTGGGAAAACAGAGCCTGAAGAGGAAAGCAGAAGGCTGACCCCTTCCAGAGACTGGCAGCCATCTTGCTCTAAAACATGACAAAAGACTTTGGTAAGGGAAGTAATTTATTCTTTCTGGCCTTGTCTATAAGCTCCTACCGCAAAAAGTAGCCTTTATAAAAGCCAACAGATTTCTGGTACTTTGCATCAGCATCCCTTGGGCTAATACACTGTGCCATCTAACTATCCTTGTAGAGCCTCTATTTGCAATTTTTAAAAAACCTCACACACATGTTCTGTCATCTATCTAGGACTCCTTGCATTCCAAGCTGTTCCATTCACCTATTAATCATGCTCACATACTCTTTGTCATTCAATTTATATGCCTTACACATCCTTTGCATGCCATTAAATTTCTAATCATTGCATAGTTTCTCTGAGCTTATACATATTGCCCAAAAAGGCTATGCCACACTCTTCCCACCACATTCCAACATTCAACTGCCTCTCCATGAACACTTGTTAAAAAAGCTTACCTGCCACACACCCTTTGCTCCAACCAAAAAAAATCCAATTTTTTGCAAACATTTCTGTGCAAATTATCTGTCACTCTACATAATCACAATGTGCAATTAAACATCCACACATTGAAACTCTTTCCATACCATCCAGCATAACTCTTTTCACACTCACATTTGTGGCTACACTTTAACAGTTTGGATCCCCATGCTAGCTTTTTTGGATTTTAAGATGAATGACTCTGCAGAAACACCATGACAGTATGAAAATGTTTATTACTGACATAATGAAACTTCCAGGGGAGAGAGGAAAGGCATTCAAGGTGACTTGAAAATGACTTTAAAGGACACGGAAATCATTAGGGCTTTTATGTTTATTAGGGGCTGGCCCTGTAATGAGTGTTCCTGTTCATCAGCAGGGGCTTGCATGATTTGAACCTCCCAGTGGTTCCGAAGGAGGGAGCAACTTGACTTTCTTACAAGCCTATCAAGATGTGGGGCAAAAGTGTAACATGGAAAGGTGAAGATTATAAGATACCAGCAATCAAATTATTTTGAAAGCCTTCAAGAACTCAGAACAGTGTTCTGAGAAGTGAAATGGTTATCTTGGACACTCAGAAAAATGTATGGAACTCTCCAAATTGGATGAATGTGCCAGTGATGTCCAGTAAGGTGACTTTAGTTTGTGTAGAGACATATGTGGCCCCCTTTATATTAGGGTCTCTGTAAAGCAAATTATTCCTAGAGTCTATTTCTCCATGGAATCACTTTGGATACTCAATTTTCTTGACAATGTCTGAATGAGATAGCCAGACCATTGACAATAGTCCAAGAGTCCGTGAAAATGTGGAGATGGGGCTTAATTTTGGCTAAGGTATCCAGGACTAATACAGCTACCTGAAGATGGGCCAATTGTGTTGAATCTTGGGCCTGTCCTTTTTCTGGGACATCCAGAAAAGCAAAAGTTGTCCCGTGAGTTCTATGATGTGTGATGGTGGTGATTTCACGTGTAAAGTATAGGTACTCCCTTCACTCTTGACTCAATTGATTCCATAGAGCTTTCTAGTACCTGAAAAAGGGGTGACTTTCTCCAGTGCCTGACATCTAGCAAGGGACTGAGGAAAGGGGCCGTGTGATGATTACATTTATGTATCAACTTGGCAAGGTACTGATGCCTGGCTGTTTGGTCAGCAAGCACTGGCCTAATTGTTACAGTGTGTGTACTTAAATCATCAATAAGTTTATTGCATCTATAGTTGAATACATCTGTAGTCAACTAGAAGATTGCCTTCAGCAATGAGAGAAGTCTCATCCAATCAGTTGAAGACTTTAAAGGGAGAGGTGATTATTTCAACAGTCAGAAAAGAGAATTTCCATCTCTATTTCAGCTAGTCAGTGTCTCCTGGGGAATTCATGAAGATCTTCATCAGAGTTCTTGGCCTGTAGCCTGCCCTACAGATTTGGACTTGTGCATCCCCACAGCTATGAGAGAAAATTTTGAAAAGTTTCTTAATATTTACAGATATCTAATGTTGCGTCTCTCTTCCTAGAGAACGCTGACTAGTATAGTACCTCTCCTGAAGAGTGAGAATTACCCACAGGTTAGATATTGGACCGTACCCAAATAAACATGGTTGGATGGAATTTTGTGGCTTTGAAGCTGTCTCCACACATTAAGACTCACACATATCAGTCTTCCTCACAGACCATGAAAGAGACCGTACATATTTTGGATTTAATAGAAAGTCATGAAAGAAATCACTTAGTCCAAAGTTTTCTGTTTATTCTGCAAGCAATCCCCAACTGGCCCAAACCAAAATTTTGTCAGCAACAAGTCTTATCCTCTCCTAGCGTGAAAGATGCATCTACACACAGGCCCCAACCTAAGGGTGAACCCAAAATGATCAAGAGTTTATATTGGAGACTAAGAGACAAGGAAGTCCTAAATTGGGTGATCTCTGGTAAGTTGGTGGAGCAATTACAATAAATAATATATCTAGGTTATAACCCATGTCAGTCTTGCCCTTCATTCAGCCTTAACTTCCATGCCTGTCCCTAATCTATACCAGAGACAGGCAACCATGCCAACATAGGGATTCAGTGATCATGTAAGCAGACCCCTTCTGACAGATAATCCCCCTTTTACCTTTTAAAATATGTTTTGGGTTCCAAAAATAACAAAAGAACCTGGCTCTGTTGGACATGTGTGCCCAAATCTCTTGAAGCCTAGGACGCACTCATTGCTTAAAGGGTTCCAACAGGAAGTGAAGTGCTTGGAGAGAGGATTAATAAAAGAAGTAATTGCACCATTAATTATTAAAATTGGCTCATGTTGGCAAAAATATGTTTCTCTCCTGGTTGTTCCTCCCAAGACTATCCTTTTCCCATTAATGGAATGGATATCCTCTGTCAGCAGGTAAATTCATGGAAAAAGACTGAGGCATTTATTCAATTGTTAGGCTGAGCTCCAAACCAATTCATTTGATCTAGGTTCCAATTCCAAGAAAGATGACATGCAACTTTTCTTGAGTTGAACTTTATATATTCCCCTTAGCATCATTAGGCACTGCACTTATCTCTATGTGTTTGTGTGATATGTGAGTGCAAACACAAATTAAAAAGAGGAACAGCTTTATTATTCTTGTTGGACATAAGAGAAAAGACTTCCTCCTCCTTCACTTCTCTTTTGGGATTTACATTCGAAAACCCAAAATTGTAAGTCTTGTTCTCTCACCTTTTGAAATATATATATACAAATTTGAAATGTATATAAATGTCTAAGTCTCATGCAAATTTTACCACACAAAAAGGTCTCTTCAACGAAGAAATTCATTTGATTGGAATAAAATTAATGAAAGTATCTCCATTTAAACTGGTAAGAGTTGTGCAAAACTCAGGAGGATGGGGTGAGTAATGTTATTGGTTTCAAATTTTAAACCTGCCCCTGGCTCTGAAAATATGAGAAATGTGTATGTAATGGGTTGTATCTGTTTAGCCACATAAAAAGCATGAGTTCTGTCTTCCTTTGCAATTTCTTTGTAGATTGCTTATGATGTATCACCTTCTCATTTAATGGTTATTCAATAATAAAACTGTTTTTCTTCCTCTTCTATCTTAGTGGAAAATTTTCTGGTTTGGCAGATTATTTTGATTTTATTTTCTATTTCCCCATCAATTACATGCACCTTTTAGTTGACATATTGCAAACTAAGCTGCAAGGCAACAAAGGTATTTATTCTGGGTCTTAGAATTGCAATTTGGGGAGCACAGATTAAGGGAGAAACCCAAATTGTGTCTCAACATGGCACTTCCAGACAAGGATTTGTAAAGAAGTAGAAAAAGATAGATAAGTTGTATGTGATTGGGGGATTTTTGGAGTATTTCTATTGTCCTTCAGGTTAGGTAATTTAGTGAGTTCTTTATCTTTTCATTTTTTCCAGATGTCGATGTCGTTACGGTTTTGAGGAACATTGTTGTTTGAACTTTTGCATACTTTGGCAGTTTGTGATATCTGGCTGAGACTTGCATAAGGGTAACCTCCAGAATGACCTCCTGACACCATTTCAACTATTTTAGCTATAGCAATCCTATTTTGTTCTATTTCTTTTTACATTTCCCCCTTTTAATCAAGATCTTTCTCCAAAAGCATTGTTGACTAACATTTGTTATTAATCCATCAGCACTACGGACAATCATCCCTGAGAGTCATAGCCAATGTAGGGGGAGAGTAGTGAGTTTATTTTCAGAGTTTTGCTTTGAAAGGGCCCATTTTCAGCAACAAGGAGGCATTCAGGGCATGACTCAGGCATTAATTATAATTATAATTATGCTTAGTTTCATCATTACAGAAATAAGTTTCATAAAAGTAAACTTCAATATCAAGGTTTTGACACAATAGCATTGAAGCAGGCTAGTAAAGTAGGGAATCAATTTATGGATCTGGAATCTGGCAAGAAGGCCACTTGGATATCAATAGCCACAAGATGGCTACTGGAAGACCCTCATGAATGTGATTTCCTCCAGAATCAAGGAGAAGCCACGGATATCTCTAGGGACATTATCATTGGGCCCTTCTGGGGGATTGATAGTTGGAGTAATCAATTAAAACAGCAAACAGCTGGGAATCCTCCCATGCCATTAGCAATGGGGAATAATAATTAATGGTTCAAAAGCACATACAAAGGTTGTATCTCTCTCTTGCCTTTGGAATCCTGTTCTGGCCTTTTTGCCCCTTCCTGGATCAATATGCAAATAAAACCTGGACATTTACAATCTATAATGGGAAATTGTTGCCTTTAAATTGGTCCTCTTTATCATTCTTCAGCACCATCCCCTCTACCTGGGACCTATGATCTGTTATTTTCTCCCATTTCTCTTCTCACCATTCCTTAATCAATTACTGGCTTAACTACTCTGATATGCCCTTGAAATTCATTTCTACAGCATAGTCAAGAACTTAAACAAAATCTGTTAACATCATGACATAGGAAGGAATGGTGGGTATAATTCCGATGAAACAATGAGTAAGGGATATTTTAGTAACAATAAAAAAGGATTAGAAAAAAAAAGATTAGCAAGACTTGAAATATGCTATGAATCCAGTTTTTCTAAGATCTAAGATTTAACCAACTAAGTATTAAATAACTGTGTTCACAAGTTTATGTAATATTTGCATTTTCTCTTAGATATCTTTAATGTTTTCCAGGTTTCAATGCTTATGGTTGTGGCCAATAAATGGAGCCCTTCTGGGGAGTCTAAATTAGCACAGATCCAGCATTTTGATAGATTTTCTACATGATCAGTCCCTTGTCTTGCTGAGAAAAAAAGATGATGAGTTATAAGAGCCTGGGAAGAGAGTAAGGGTAAGAAAGATAACTTAAAAGATGGTTAGGATTTATTATTCATTGTTGGAGGGACAAAGATGTTCTGAGGTGAAGGTGGGATTAAAAATGTGAATGAGAGCTAATAAGACAGTAATGAATATTATTGAGTTTATTTCATCTGATGAAAATCAAGTCATGTCCTGGTTCTTCTGTTATCTCTCATCATCAGATGCCATTCACTTTTGGGTGGCTTAAGCCTAAGATTACCAGTATTAACTGTACAGACCTGGTCTGGAGTCTTGTGATAGTGTCTATGTCAGATGAACTCTGATTCTGATCCTTGGTCATTTTGAGCTTTAGCTGTCCAGTAGGTATGGATTTCCAGGCAGGATAGGAAGTTTCATTAAAGAAAAATGTGAATTCAAGAATCAATGTTTTCTAATTTAGCTGCACACAATTAAGTTAGAAGTGCCTAGTGGGGTCCTTTCTAGTCAGGTTGAGTGTACCTTTGTGGAGATATATTTTCCTGTTTACAAATTACCAGATTGAACATTGCAGGTTTGGAGATCTTTATGTCCCAAGAGTACACTGTGAAAGGGTTGCTCTACCAGGGTTTCATTTATCTTTAAAGTTTTCATTGTTTCATGACCATAAGTTAGCATATTTTCTTTTATGAGGCAGGGCTCATATATTCTATAATTTCCTTAGGTTTCTGTGTTATCATTTCAAATGAAGATAACTCATGTTTCTATACTAAATATAGTTAGTACTAATATTTTGATGATATCTTTCATCATTTGTAACAAATTTTCCACAATAATGCAAGGTCCTGGTGGTGGGGTGATGTATGGGAACCTGTATGTTATGCATGCACGTTCTGTAAGCTAACCAGTTTTTAATTAATGAATGAAGAAAAGAAACTGATAGGTTAATATAATAATATTAGTAATACAAATAATTAATACTACTACTAATAAAGAAGGCAGTTAGATGAATTTCTTAAAGCACTGAAAGAAAACAACTGCCAGCCAAGAATTTTTTATCCTGCAAGACTCTCTTTCAGAAAGAGGGAAAGAATAGGATATCTTTAGATAAACAAAAGATAAAGGAGTTCCTTACCACTAGACTTCCCTACAAACAGTGCTAAAGGGTATTCTTAAGACTTAAAGGAAAGGACACTAGACAATGGTATGTTCCTTATTTCCTACAGGTGGTAAACTGCAAATGCATAAATAGTAATGATAAATTATTGTTTTTTATGTACAATGTACAAAGGCTTAAGCAATAACAAGCACAAAAAATTTTGGGGTGACAAAATGGTGTAGGAAAAGTATATGCGCATGCTATTGAAGTTCAGTTGGTGTTGAGCAAAGTATGATTATTATATGTTTAGGATGTTGAATTTTAAACCCATAGTAACAAAAGGAAAATATATGCAGATAAAAATTAGAAGTCACGCAATATGGTACAACACAAAAAACAAATAAATATAAAAGTAGGCTTTAATGGAAGTGAGGGACAAAAAAGTTATTACACTTAAAGTCTAAAAAGCAAAATGGCAATGGAAAGTTCCATATTACCAATAGAGACTTTAAATGTAAATGGATTAAACTCTCCAGTCAAAAAGCAGAGTCTGGCAGAATGCATAAAAAGCATGACCCAACTCTATATGGTCTATAAGAGATTCAACTTAAATTCAAAGATACATGTAGGTTGAGGGTGAATGGATGTAAAAATATACCATGCAAGCAGTAACCAAAAGAGAGCTGGGGGAGTTATACTATAATCAGATAAAATAGACTTCTATTATCAGATAAAATAGACTTCAAGTAAAAAACAGTTATGAGGGAAAAATATGGTCAATTTATACTGATAAATGAGACAATTCAACAGGAATATGTAACAATTAAAAATATATAGGCAACTAACTGCATAGCCCCAAAATATATGAATCAAATACTGACAGATTTGAAGGGAGACATTGGTGATTTCACATTTATAGTAGGAGAATTTAGGGCACCGTTTTCAATAATCGTTAGAACATATAATCAGATCAGTAAGGAAGTAAAGGGATTGAAAGATACACTAATCCAACTAGAGCTAGCTGACTTATATAGAACACTGAACTCAACAGAAAACAGAATACACATTCTTCTCAAGTGCACGTGCATCATTTTTCAGGATAGAACATATGTTGAGTCAAAAAAATATCTTAATAAATTCAAAAGTATTGAAACCAGACAATGTATATTCTTCAACCACAACAAGATGCAGCTAGAAATCATTAAAAGAGGGGGAAATGTAAACTTCACAAAACTGTAGAAATTAAACAACATACTCTTAAACAACTAATGGGTTATAGAGAAAATCAGAAGTGAAATTAGGAAATATTTTTAGGTGAATGAAAATGAAAATACAGAATACCAAAACGTATGAGAGTTAACAAAGACAGTGTTAAGAGAGAAACTTATACCTTTAAAAACTTACATTAAAAAGGAAGAAAGGCTTCAAATCAGAAACCTAAACTCAAAACTAGAAGAACTAGCCATAGAAGAGAAAACTAAACCAAAAGTGAGTGAAGGAAGGAAATAACAGAGATCATAATGGAGATATATGAAATATGAAACAAACAAACAAGCAAAAAAACAATAGAATCAACAAAACCAAAACATTGATTCTTTGAAAAGATCAATAAAATGGACTTTGGTTAGCTTGACTGACCGATAAAGGAAAGAGATGATACAAATAATGAAAATCAGAAATGGAAATGGGGCATTACTATCAACACCACTGAAATGAAAATGGCTATAACAGAATACAAAGAACAACTATATGTCAATAAATTAGATAACCTATATGAATTGGACAAATTCTTAAAAACACACAAACTACATATATTGACTCAAGAAGAAATAGAAGATTTAAAGAAACCAATTACTAGGAATGAGATTGAATCAGTAATAAAAAAATCTCCCATCAAATAAAAGCCTAGGACCACATGGCTTCACATGGGAATTCTGCCAAACATTCCAAGAATTCATTACAATTCTGCTCAAACTCTTCCAAAAACCTTGAAGAAGAGGGAACATTTCCTAACTCATTATATAAGGACATCACCCTCATAGCAACCCCCCCCAAAAAAAAAGATACCACAAGAAAACAGAACTACAGACCTATATCTCTTATAAACATGGATACAAACATCCTCAACAAAATACTAGCAAACCAAATCCAACAGTATATTAAAATTAAACACCTTGACCAAATGAGATTAATCCCTGGTATTCAAGGTTGGCTCAACATGAGAAAAATCAATATAATACACCACATTAACAGAATGGATGGGGGAGAAAACCATGATCATGTCAACTGAGGCACAAAAGGCATTTGACAAAATACAGTACCCTTGTTTGATAAAAACACTTAGAACACTAGGAATAGAAAAGTTCTTCATCATGATAAAGAGCACATATGAAAACCCCACAGCTAACATCTTAATTAATTGTGGACGACTGAATATTTTTGCTCTAAGATTAGGAATAAAACAAGGATGCCCACTGTGACAGTTTGAAGTTCTTTTATGAATTCCAAAAAGGAAAAACTATGCTCTTGAACTAATGCATTCCTGTGGGTGTTGGACACATTATATTGTACTACATCAGTGAGGGGAATCTCAGGCTGGGTTTCCACCCTCTTACTAGAGCTTTAGATAAATGGAGATATAGAGTAAGACAGAGAAAAGAAGCTGACATTGGTCACTCTACCATGAGAGAGTAGGAGAATTACTACCAATGAAAGCCTACTCATTAATTCACTAAGAGCCTGCACCAAGGGAGCAGCTCAAGGCTGAAGAAAGGAGCCATATGACTGATAACCCACAACTAAACTTCGGAAGAAAAAAGAACAGCTGAGACTGAGAAAGTAGACTTGGAAAGAGACAATCTCTTTGACTGGTGGCTCACAGCTGAGCTCTGGGACACAGTAGATTCTGGAGTTCCAGGCAGGGATATCAGCAGAGATCAACTGCCATCTTCACCATGTGGCAGGACACCAGGATCACCAGTAGTTGATTTTGTTGAAGAATGCATCTCTAATGATGCTTAGATTTGATTATTTCATGGCATCAGAACTGCAAGCTTTGACCCTACAACCAATGTCATTGCTGTTATTCAACATTGTACTGAAAGTTCTTGCTGGAGAAATTAGGCAGGAAAAAGAAATAAAATACATTAAATTTGGAAAGGAAGAAACAAAACCTTCCTTCTTTGCAGATGATATGATCCTACATACAGAAAATTCTAAAAATACACAATAAGATTCCAGGGCTAAAAAATGAATTCAACAAAGTGGTTGTGTACATGATCAACACCAAAATATCAGTAGTGTTTCTATACACAAGCAATGAACAATCAGAAGAAGAATTCAAGAAATGAATTCCATGCACAGTAGAAACCAAAAGAATCAAATATCAGGAACAAGTCTCACCAAGGATGTAAAGAACTTTTCCACAGAAAATTACAGGTCATTGCTAAAAGAAATCAAAGAAGATCTAAATAAATGAGAGGATATTCTGTGTTCAAGGATTGGAAGACTAAATATCATTAAGCTATCAATACTACCCAAAAAAATGTGTATATTCAATGCAATCCCAATCAAAACTCCAACAACCATCTTTGCAGAAATAGAAAAGCCAATCATTAAGTTTATATGAAATGCTATGGTACCGAAAATAGCCAAAGGCATCACGAAAAAAAAAAAGAAGGAAGTTGTGTGACTCATACTTCATGATCTTATAACTTATTACAAAGCCACAATAATCAAAATAGCATGGAATTGGCACAAGGACAGGGATATATAGCCATGGAATCAAATTGAGAGCTCAGAAATCAGCCCTCATATTTTGACCAACTGAGTTTTGACAAAGTAGAAAAAACCACTCAATTGGGAAAGAATAGTCTTTTTAACAAATTGTGTTGGGAAAACTGGATCTCCATTTGCAAAAAAAAAAAAAAGAAGTGCCCCTAACACTCACCATATATAAAAATCAACTCAAAATGCATCACAGACCTTAATGTAAAAGCTAAAACTATCAAAGCCCTAGAAGATAGTGTAGGGAAGCAACTTCAAGACCTTGTGTTAAGCAATTACTTCTTAGATATACCCAAAGAACAAGAAACAAAAGAAAAAATAGATAAATGGGACCTTATAAAAATTAAAAACTTTTTATTCTCAAAGGACTTTATCATGAAAGGGAAATGATAACCTACACAATAGGGGAAAATATTTGGAAAGCACATATATGATAAAGGGTTACTATCCAGACCATATAAAGAAATTCTTCAATTTAACAGGAAAAGAGAAAAAACACAATTTAAAAAATGGGCTAAAGATTTGAACAAGATATGCAAAAGGCCAAAAAGCACATGAAAAGATGCTCAACTTCATGAGCCATCAAGGAAATGTAAATAAAAACCATAATGAGATACTATTCACACCAATTAGAATGGCTGTTATAAAACAACAACAACAACAAGTGTTTAAGAGGATGTGGAGAAACAGGAACACTCCTTCATTGTTGGTTACTATGTAAAATGTTGTAGCCATTGTCAAGTACAGTCTAGCAAGTCCTCAGAAGCTATATATAGAACTAGTATGTGACCTGGCACTCCCACTACTAGATATATACCCAAAAGAATTGAAAGCAAGGACTCAAACATATATTTACACATGATGCTCATAGTGAGCATTGCCAAAATATGGAAGCAGCTCAAGTGCTCATCAGCTGATGGACTGATAAATAAAATATGGTATATGCATACAACGTAATGCTATTCAATGTTAAAATGAAATTAAATTATGATACAAGTGACAACATGGATGACCCTGGTAGTTATAAGTTTGTGTGAAATAAGCCAGGCAAAAAGGAACAAATATTGTATTATATCCCTGATTTGGACCAGTTAGAATAAGTGTACTCATAGTCAGGATCTAGTATATATATTACCAGGGGATAGGGTGAGTATACAGAAATGTAAGTTGAGGTTTAAAATGTGCAATGTTCTTATTGGAATAATGGAAACACATTGGTAATTGATGGTGGTGATGGTAACACAACATGGTCAACAAAATTAACATCACTGAAATATGTATCTAAATATGCTTAAAAAGTGAAATGTTAGATCATGTATATGTTAACAGAATAATTTTTTAAATATTCCATAGACCTGCACTACACAAACAGCAAACCTTGAGTTAAACCATGGACTTTAATTAATAGTACAATTATAATAATTTGATGTCATCAGTTATAAGAAATGTTCCACAACAATGCAAATTGCTGTGGTTGGAGTGGTGTATGGGAATCCTGTATTTTATGCATGATTGTTCTGTAAATCTGAAAATTCTCTAATAATTCTTTTAAAAGCACATCCTGAAGTATGAAGATTAGAAGACTGTAGTTCTAGAAAATGATGTTAGGTTAGCCTGTTCCAACAATGCTAATGTTATGGCAAAAAGGTACAAACCAGAGGGATGATTAGAAGTAATAACATGTAAAGTTGCCAGAATGCATGGATGAAGGATGCCACAGTGGCAGGTCTGAGCAGTTATCCAGAGGGAAACCTGGGATTCAAAGGCATGGGATCTCTGGGAGAGTGCAGAAGAGTAAGGATTGAAGGAGGAAATTGCAATTGAAGATGAGTCTGGAAAAGCAATACCATTAATAACTATAAAAAAGAAAGTAATCAGGGCTCTTGATGACACACAGGAAGAGATTCCTGCTCAAAAGCAGAACGTAATGAAAGAGGATATCCCTGCAGAATTAGTAGAACTAACAAAAACCTTTAAACAAAAAGGTTGAGAGAGCATTGCTCCTTGGTTACTTAGATTATGTGATGTAGGAGGAAATGGTATTATGCTTCTAGGAATAAAATTGACAATAATTGCTAGCATACTTAAACCTCTCTCTCTTCATCAACATCTTCACCAGGCACAGCAAGGACCAGACAGCGTTCAATAAATGTTAGTGTGTCACATTTAACCTGCAAAATAGTTCTGGCCTAATGTAGGGGATATACCATTTACAATAGGCAAAAGGACATGTATAGAAGAATTACAGAATATAAACAGAGAATTAGGAGAGAAGAAGGCATCATAGGCTGAACTTTTGTGGATCGGATGATGAAATGTTCACAAGCATTATAAAGGATAAAATCCTCCAAATCATGGTTCCAGCCTGCAATAGGACATTAGTAGATATTCTAAGCTCACTAGATGGCTAGCCCATTCACCAGATGACTCAGGCAATAGCAGACCAAGGTGAGATGGATTTAGTTTGATCAAAAGGCATAAAGAAATTAACCAAAGAGATCTTGCAAGGGAAGGGAAAAAGGGGGCACATACATGTAACCTTTAAACCATTATGGGCTGATCTAATTGTTGCAGTCTCCCTAAAACAAACAAACAAACAAACAAAAAAACAACCTAATGTTATATTAGTATGTCTCTGAAAAAGCTGCCTAAGGAGTCAAGATATCAGATGCTGCCTATATCTAAATCTGTGCCACTGGTTATTACACCCTCAGCAACTCCTGAGGAAAGTTATCTGGTATAAGGGTGTGGATACTCCATTTTCAGAAGGCTAGTGCTGGGACCTCAGTAACCTGCAAATATGGGTGACACCAGGTGAACAGAAGCCCTCACATAGAGCTAGATGTACACTGTTCTCCACAAAGCCATTTGCATATTGTAGCCCTTATTGTTATTGGAGCACAGTGCACACTGACCTATGAGAATCCCTATGAGAAGACCTATGGCCTTCTAAAGGTGATAGAAGGATATGAGGGGAAAGCCATATGAGCAGTGCACACTACCCAAACATTTCAAATGGGA
>JAQZBX010031312.1:0-17522 GCA_029593785.1 Cabassous unicinctus | reverse complement strand
GAAAAAAACCACATGATCATATCAATCGATGCAGAAAAGGCATTTGACAAAATCCAACATCCTTTTTTGATAAAAACACTTCAAAAGATAGGAATAGAAGGAAAATTCTTCAATATGATAAAAGGCATATATGAAAAACCCACAACCAACATCATACTCAATGGGGAAAGGCTGAAAGCTTTCCCTCTAAGATCGGGAACAAGACAAGGATGCCCACTGTCACCATTGTTATTCAATATTATATTAGAAGTTCTTGCTAGGGCAATTAGACAAGAAAAAAAAAAATTAAAGGCATCCAAATAGGAAAAGAGGAAGTAAAACTTTCACTGTTTGCAGATGACATGATCCTGTACTTAGAAAATCCTGAAGTATCCACGACAAAGCTACTTGAACTAATAAATGAGTTCAGGAAAGTGGCAGGATACAAGATCAACATGCAAAAATCAGTAATGTTTTTATACACTAGTACTGAACAACCTGAGGAGGAAATCAGGGGAAATATTTCATTTTCAATAGCAACAAAAAGACTCAAATACCTAGGAGTTAATTTAACCAAAGAAGTACAGGACCTATATGCAGAAAACTACAAAACAATGCTAAAAGAAATTTAAAAAGACCTAAACAAATGGAAAGACATTCTGTGTTCATGGATTGGAAGAATAAATATCGTGAAGATGTCAATCTTACCCAAACTCACTTATAGATTCAATGCAATACCAATCAAAATCCCAACAGCTTACTTTATAGAATTAGCGAAGGCAATTACCAAATTCATTTGGAAGGGTAAGTGCCCCCGAACAGCCAAAAGCATTGTAAAAAAGAGCGACGTGGGAGGAATTTCACTGCCTGACCTTGAAACATATTACAAAGCTACAGTGGAAAAACAGCATGGTACTGGCATAAAGATGGACACATCAATCAGTGGAATAGAATTGAGAACCCAGAAATATACCCTCACCTATACAGTCAACTGGTTTTTGACAAACCTACCAAGTCCATGTTAACAGGACAAAATAGTCTCTTCCCAAAATGGTGTTGGGAGAACTGGATATCTATAACCAAAAGAATGAAAGAGGACCCCGATCTCATCCCCTATAAAAGAATCAACTCAAAATGGATCAAAGATCTAAATATAAAAGCCAGGACCATAAAATGACTAGAAGAAAATATAGGAAAACATCTTCAAGACCTTTAGAATGTAGTGGTTTCTTGGACCTTACACCCAAAGCACGTGCAACAAAAGAAAAAATAGATAAATGGGACCTCCTCAAAATTAAACACTTTTTCACCTCACAGGACTTTGTCAAAAGGGTGAAAAGACAACCAACTCAATGGGGAAAAATATTTGAAAATCACATATCTGGAAGCGGGTGTGGCTCAGTGGATAGAGCCGCCGTTTACCATATGGGAGGCCCGGGTTCGCGTCCCGAGGCCTCCTTGTGAGGGCACACCGGCCTGAGCGGTGCGGTGGGCTGATGCAGCAACCTCACGGCAGGAAGTGGGTGTGGCGCAATGGATAGTGCACCCGTTTACCATATGAGAGGCCCTGGGTTCGCTTCCCGGCGCCTCCTTGTGAGGGCAGGCCGGCTTGCGTGGCGCCGTGGGCTGATGCGGCAAGACCTCACAGCAAGGGGGAGATAAGCAGACACAGAGAAGACACGCAGCGAATGGACACAGCAGCACAAGCAGCAAGGGGGGGATAAATAAAATAAAATAAATAAATCTTTAAAAAAAAAAAATCACATATCTGATAAGGGTTTAATATCCAGGATATATAAAGAGATGTTACAACTCAACAATAACAAGACAAACGACCCAATTAAAAAATGGGCAAAAGACTTGAATAGACATTTGTCCAAAGAAGAAATACAAATGGCAAAAAAACACATGAAGAAATGCTCAACATCACTCATGATTAGGGAAATGCAAATCAAAACTACAATGAGATATCATTTCACACCTATCAGAATGGCCACTATTAAAAACACAGAGAAATACAAGTGTTGGAGAGGATGTGGAGAGATAGGAACACTTCTTCACTGTTAGAATGCAGAATGGTACAGCCACAGTGGAGGACTGTTTGGCAGTTCCTAAAGAAGTTGAATATAGACTTGCCACGTGACCCTGCAATACCACTACTGGGTATATACCCAGAAGAACTGAGAGCAGTGACACGAGCAGACATCTGCACACCAATGTTCATAGCAACATTATCACAATTGCCAACAGCTGGAAACAACCCAGGTGTCCATCAACCAAAGAATAGATAAACAAACTATGGTGTATACATATGATGGAATATTATGCAGCTGTAAGAAGATGATAATGATAATAGCTGACACTTAATATGCATTCATTACGCACCAGGCATTGTGCTATGCACTTTACATGTGTTTGCTCACTTCATCCTCAAACATTCCTATGAGGTAGGAGCTGTAATTATCCCCATTTTATAGATGGGGAAACTGAGGTACATAAAGGATTTAGTGGCTGCTTGTGATGTTCCCACAGCTTTGGCTGCCTGGACAGAGGCACGGCACCTGGCATGAGAGAGGGTGGCCCCCCTTTGCTCCATGATGGCAGAGCCCACGGAAGATCAGTTTCCATTCTGAGAGGGCAGGGAGACCATCAGACTGGGGCTGGTCTTGAAAAGAACAAGCATGATGAGCCACCCTGGAGGGGTTCAAAAAATGTGGGGTAGAGATTGTGAAAGGCCCAGAATTGTTCTATCAGAAAAGGGGGGATGTGGGGAGGGGCAAGTGCCCTCCTCAAACATCGGGGCTCCGTTTCGGCTGCTGGTGCTGTGCCTGGGTGCTATTATGCTCTAAAACCCCTGCCCTTGCCCAGCACATAACAGGCACTCAGTAAAAGTTGTTCGAGTGAATGAATTTGGGTCCGTGGGACCCAAAGGAGCAGTGTTGCACGATGTGTGGAAGCTAGAAGGAGGATATGTTTATCCAAGTGTACAGAGAAGGAACTGGTTGCTTCAGTTGATTGGCAACGAGTCTACCTTTGCTAGAATTTTTCCAGGAGAGATCGGAACTATCACTCAACCAAGAGTAGAGCCACAAACGGCAGGTCAAGCCACGTGACCTTCAGGGTCGCTCTCAGTTCTGGGATTTGGGATGCAAGTCTCCACCATTCTACTCTTAAAACTTTCTTCTTCATTTCTCATTCCTGATTTGGAAAGGAACTGCGAAGCTGATAAACCACTTCCTTTGGAGGAGATAATAGAAAATGAGCTCCATGTATTTAACAGTGAATTCTTAAGGGCCGATAATGCCTAAGCTTAATCCAGAGTGACACATCTCTAATGTTGGCATGATCCCCGGAGTACACCTCTCGTTGGGATGGAGATAACTTGGGACCACAAGCGGCCTTGCAATTTAAGAGCTGAAGACTTTCTGCACAGGGAACAGGCCACCAGTGGAAGCCAGGTCAGAGCTGGGCATTAGGAGGAGAGCTCTGGTACTTCACAAACCCCACTCGGGGGGCCAAGCCTTGCCCCCTGTGTGGACACTCCTGAGGCTCAATCACAAGCCCCTCTGCTGCTGTGCTGGAACTTTGCAGCCCTGTTCACAACACAGGGGAAGCTGAGCCATTCTGTGCTGGGCTTCTGGTCTGGCAGCAGCCTCCGACCTCACCATGAAAACAAGGGAGAAATCCAAGGGGTAGATTCATTCTCCTGTACCAGAAGCTTCTAGTGCCAGACAGGTGAGCTGGAAGAGGCAAGCTGGAAGCAGCTGCATCTGCAGAACAGAGAGAGGGGTCAGGTGTGCCAATTCCTGGGGTAAAGATTGTGCCAGAGAGGAGCTGGTAGATCCAGTGATGAAAGGGGCCTCCGCTGCCTGGGCAGGGAGCAGGAGCCCGGGCTTGGAGCCCAGGCTGTCCTGGGGCAGTGACATCAAGGTCTGGACCACTGGGGAGCAGCCTCCAGGAAGGGTCTGAGTGATGGGCAGGAGGCAGCGGCAAGAGAGAGGCTTAAAGTGGGACTAACTCGCTTCAGAGGCAGGAAAGGTTAAAAGACTTGATACCAAGGCCCAAACTGTAAGAGAAGAAGTAACAGTTGCTGTATTACTGTGGAGAAAGATTAAGAAGGCTATGGAGAAGGGCCCGGAACCAAAGGGAGAAAGGAAAGAGAAAAAGTGAAGAGGATGCTCAGCCTGCCAACACCAAGACCCAGATGGCCAGAAGTGGCCCACGGTGCCCAGACCACAGGCCCAGAGACTGGAAACACAGTGCGCACACTGCCTTCTCCAAGTTTGTGAGCGCCACCCAAACGGTCTCCTCCAGGAGTCTGGCCCAGCTCCGCCCCTGCTGCCTCCTCCAGGCAGCCCACTGCCACCAGGGAGCCCCTCCTCCAGGAAGCCCACGGGCCTTCCCCAAACTGCTGCCACCTCTGAAATCCCTCCCACTCAAAAGCTCAGCTCCTTTTGGGGAGGGGCAAAATGGAGAGGTGGCAGGATCAAAAGTAAGTGTCCATTCTGTTTGTGCTTAGGGTCTCACAAGGCCAAAATCAAGGCTTTGGCCAGGCTGGGTTCTTATCTGGAGGTTCAGGGCAAGAATCCTCTTCCAAGCTCATTTAGGTCGTTGGCAGAATTCAGTTCTGTGCTCTTCTGGCACTGGGGGCCCTATTTCCTTGCTGGCCATTGGCCAGGGTCACTCTTTGATAAAAGCCCAGATAAAAGTCATCTAGATAAAAGCCCCTTTCTCAAGGGGATGGTCAACTAGTCAGTAACCTTAATTATACCTGGAAGATCCCTTTTGCTATGTAACATGCTATAATGACGGGAGTAACCCCAGGGACCAGAGACCGTGGGGCCAGCTGTAGAATTCTGCCTTCCACACTGTTTAGTGGATGGAGGTTGTGCATGGGCAGCAGCGATGGGAGAAGAGTGGTCAAAAGACAGGGTTGGTGCTCAGAGCCCGGGACTCCCTGCAGACTGGAGGCCTGGGAGCCATCGTGCAAAGCTACAGTCTGTGACTGTCTCTCCAGGCCTGTTTTCCCTACCCCTGAATCCCACTGATCCCCAAAGATGCCCCTCAAAACATACCGATGGGACCCAGGCCTGCCCCAGTTCCCACGCCCAAGCTGGCCAGGCTGGAATGCCATCAGCATGCTCAGCCCATGCTGCCAACCAGCCTTGGAGTCGGAGAATCAGGGGGTGTCTGGAGAGCCCAGGGCCACCAAAGTCACCACGCACCATGGGAAGATGTGTCACTCACCATCACCAGACCCCAGGCTGCTACCTGAGGCCTCCCTCCAGAATCTACACAGCACACTTCCCTCAAGGGCAGGGACTTCTTGTTCTACCCCCTTCCCTGGCTGGGGTCCTGCCCACAGAGAGCCATGCAGTCCACCTCTGGTGGTCTCCCACTGGGTGCTCCTCACCCACAGGAGGCTGCCTCCTCACCTGGCTCAGGCAAGCAGCACCTTCATTGCATCCTGTGCCATCCCAATCCCCTCTTTTGCCCTTTTCCTCAGTCTCCATCTGTAGAAATTCTGATGAGATAGATAGGGGACACCTAATCTAGATTTCCCATTCTAATCACCAAGCTTATGTAACCAGAGACTCTGAAGTATGTCCAGTGTAGTCGACTTTGCTACCCTGGGAGCACCTTCCAGGCACGAGCGGGGCCCTTTCCACCTCTGCATCAGCGGCACCTGGAACAGTGCCTGGTGCAGGGTTGGGACTCATAGAAAGTTTGGCCAGTAAATGCGTGAACCATCTACCTGCAGGATGTGCGAAGGGACACAATGAGAACTAGAGGCCTGAAGCATAGATGGCTTTGCATTTCCCCCACAACCCTTCCAGTTCTTTCTCCTTTCTGCAGCATTTCATTTCTTAAGAGTTACACAGCAAGCCTTGAGAAATAACTGTTTGTGAGCTCACGACTGATAAGTAAGATGTCTCTCCTGTAAACTCTGTGAATACTCTCTTCCGTGAACTGCTTGACCACCTTCATAGCAATAGATGGCTCATGTAATTACTGCAAAGATGTGACTTCAGCCCTACTGACAAGCATAAACATTGTAAATGCCCCTTTTACACATTACTGTGAAAGCGTAACTGCTGCCCTGCTGAGAAACACTGTGAACGTCCGTTTCGTATTTGTCCCGAGCACTGCACGTTTTAATCACACTCCCCCTCACGTGCCCTCCACATCCGCACATAGACATGTACTAGAAAAGACCCCTCTCACTTTGTGGCAAGTGCAGACGTCAAGCCTCCAAAGCGCAAAGCTCTCCTCCCGCCCGAGGACGAGAATTTTGGGCCACAACCAGGGTCCGATTCTCCAAGAGAGAGGATCCCCCCTCTGGACCACCGAGGACAAGGTCCCACGTAAGCCCCCTATTAAATGCTCTTTTGCTCACCCTGCTGGACTTGCCTGAGTCTTTCTTTGCTCTGACATATCCCTCTCAGTTTGGTGGGAAGCCGTCATTTTACAGGGCTCCCTGCTATACTCAGAACAAAGCCTGACTCATTTGCTAGACCAGGTTGCCATCACCTGGTAGATAAGTCAGACTCAGGGTAGATAAGTGAGACTCGAGGGCGGCTCCTTCCATTCCGCCATTTCTAAACGAGAGGGCAGAGGGGGCTGACGAGAATGAGAAAAAACCATCGTATTACTCATGTGCCATCTTTTTAATGGTAGGGGGAAGAAAACCCTTAGCCCTCCCTAATGAGATTCAATTTATAGGGTGGATATGCAGGCAAAATTTGTCTTCTCTGAGTTCACCGCAGCTACTGCCTCTGGGAACTGGTTGTTTCAGCAGCTGTTGGTGGACTCGTTTCTGCCATTCACAGATGCTTAAGCAGCAGGTTGGGAGAAGTGGGTTCTCTAGTTTGCTCTCACCGGGTTCATCACAAAATATCTCTTGAAATGCTCCAGGAATCAGGCTAGAATTTATCATACATTTGGGGCAAATAAGTCAGCCCGGTGAAAAGATTTGCTGCAACCGCTGAGAGTTATAATAGCTCCAGGAATGGCCTTTCAGATACAATGGTATAAAACCTGAAGTTTATATAGAAAAAACTTTGGTAGGCATGTTTACTCAGACAATGTACGCGAGCTGGAAGGCTGTGATGCCCAAAGCACTGCGCTTCTGCTCATAGATTTTGACACAATTTTAATTTATTGCTGGGTGATTGTCTACTTCATACCTCCCTCTCTCTCTAGACTGCAAGTTCCATGAGGCCAGGGATGGTTTGTCTTTTCACCACTTAGTTCCTAACACAGGAGGCATTTGGTAGTTATATCTTCAATAAATTAATGAGTGGATAAAGTTTCTTTTTACAGTAGAATAGAAATGAGAGTAATATTGAGAAGTAACTGATAACATTTGAAATCATGGAAAACCATCAATTGCACTTAGATATTTGTATTTCTTTAACTCTTGCTCATAACTATATCATGAATGGTAGGGAATAGGTAGTGTTTTTAATCCAGAAGTTGGTTTCTATCAAAAAATGTAAGAGCTTATAATCACGTGCTAACATGCTGCAGATCCTAATCATTTGGGCCAGGTGAGCAAAGCTAAATTCCACAGGCATGGTGCCCAAAAAGAAGGTGCCAGAAAATGGCCTTCCCGGGATGGGAAGACACATCCAGGTTTTCAGTAGCAGTACCAACCTCATAGGAAATGCTTTTGCTGAAATAGGAGCTCGCTCCAATCCAACGGCCTTGGCAATGGACCTTTTAGTTGCTGGCATCTGAGGAATGGCCCACAACCTCTGCTTGGCTGCAGAAACATTGCTGAAGACTTGTAGCACCAGGAAGGAAGCCCTCCCGTCTGATTCAAAACACATTCAGGGCATTTTTCTCTTTCCTTTTCCTAGCTCCTCTTCTGAAGACTTTGAGGAAACCAGAATCTTTGGTGGAAGTGGGTGACATCTGATTCTTAGTCACTTTAAAGACCATAATAATACACATTCTTCTCACTTCTGACCTTCTTGATGGAAGCAAGTTAGTTAATATTCTAACATCCTGAATTCCTGGCTTGGAGAAGCTTATTTGCTTCTATAAAGGAAAAAATTAAAGCCATACAGTAGGCTTCATGAGAAATTGCTAGAGTTCATGAGTTAGATTTGGAAGTAGGCTACCCACAACCTAAACTCCCTTCTCCAACAAATTAAAACCCAACACATGAAAATGAGCTTCCATGCTTCTCCTCACCCAGCACGGAGTTTCCATGGCAAGGCGCTTCACCCCTTGCTCCCCTGCTTTCTTGCCCAGTGGCCATGATAAGTTCAACTCTCCTCAATCTAGTTAGAGACATCCTCTCCTGTGCTGCATGTCACCAGCTCCGCAAGACAGTGGTTGGTGTAAGGATGAAGAGCGTGCCCTCTGGAGGGCCACTGCCCAGATGGGTTTCCCAGCACCACCCAGTGGCAGCTGATTGACCTGCAGCCAGTTATCTAACCTCTCTAAACCTCAGTCTCCTCATCCATAAAATGGGACTAAAAAGAGTTCCACACTCACAAGACTGCTGTGGAGATCAAACCACAGAATCCCTATTATGCCCTCAATAATTGTTAGCTATTATTAACTCCAAAATGCTCTGGCCAAAACACAATCCTTTCTGCTTCAAACATGCTGTATTAGTCTGCCAAAGGGCTGCTGATGCAAAGTACCAAAAATCTGTTGGCTTTATAAAGGGTATTTTTATTTGGGATGAAAGCTGACAGACCCAAGGCAGTGGAAAGTCCAACTCAAGGCACCGTAAGAGGTGATTTTTCACCACAGTCAGCTGCTACGTATTGAAGTAAGATGGTGGCCCATCTCTGCCTGGTTTCTCCCCAACCTCTGGGCTTCCTCTTCCTCTTGAGCTCAGTGGGACCAGCCTCTTGAGGCTTCGTGTTTAAGTGATCCTGACACTACTGACGCACCTTCCACATTCTCCCTGCCCACACCTCCCACCCCTCGTGACCTCCAGTCACCCTGTGCCCTTAATCTAACCCTGATCCTCTGGAATGTTCCACTACGTCAGTGTATTCCAATTAGATTTTCCTTCCTTTGTTCCTCTCCTCGTGCTTATCATCTACCACACTTAAAAGCCCACACCAAATCATTCACGCTAATATAATAATATACAAGAACACTTTAATGTGATAGGTGAAAGGAGTGTTTAATTTAACATGGGATAGTGCTTTAACCCCAAAAGATGAAGTCTAAAGGCAGAAATGTTGGCATCAGAAATAGGTCGTTGCAGGGGTGGCGGCCTTTTGCCCAAGGCAGCCACCATAGGCCCTCCATAAAACTCCCCCTCTAATGGATTTGCACTTATTTTCTCAGGCACAATGTGGATCTCTGTCCTCTTTGCCCCCTAGCCTCATCCCTAGTAGGGACAGGGTCTTTTAGCCTAATGAAATGTGACATATAAGTGGGAGCATCCTTGTTAGCCTTGCAGGGAGCCCACTCTGAAGAGTGTGGTAATGACCCCAGGAAAAAGGACTTGCTGGTACATATTCAAGGAGCAGCTACCAAAGAAATCCTGAGCCTGGGGGAGAGAGTGGTTGAAAAGGAAGGAGAGAGGAGCAATCCCAGAGGGTCTTCCAGGTGCCCACCTGTAGACTGAAAGGTGACACAGGGTAAAGGTAGAGACAGGATTCATCATGATCCAGACTCCTGGTGTAATTTTCACCAACCAGGAGTAAGACTCATTCCCAAACTCTAACGGCAGGATTAAATTTGCATATTCATTTGTTTAGCAAACCCTTGATTGAGTGCCCACTATATACAAAGCAATAGGAGAGCCTCTAGGGTGGGAGAGGGTGATGAACATGGTATGACAAAAAATGTGGCCCTTTTCTCCAAGGAGCTTATAGGTTCATTGTATGGGAAGAACAGAAATAAATAAAACAAGGGTCTGCAAGTGCTATATATGTGTGATGGTTAGGCTAATGTGTCAACTCGGCCAGGTTATTGTGTCCAGGTGTTAGGTCCAGCAAGCACTGGGGTAATTGTAATATAAGAGCATTTATGGACTTCGATCACCAGTGAATTTACTGCGTGGATGGCTGATTACATCTGCAACAATCAGGGAGATTGCATCAGCAATGGGTGATGCTTTTATCCAATCAATTGAATACCTTAAAAAAGGAAGTGATTTCAACATTCAGAGAGAACTTCCCAGCTCGTCGTTGGACAGACAACTTCTCCCAGAAACTCATCAAGGACCTTTCATCAGACTTTCATCAGAGCCCCTGGTTTGCAGCCAGCCTGCGGAACCTGTACTTGTGCATCCCCACGGTCACGTGAATGAGATTTTAAAATCTCATATTATTGACAAATATCTCCTGTTGATTCTGTTTTCCAAGAGAACCCTGACTTATACAATATGGAATGAATATGGAACCAGCTGGTGCCGAGATTCCAAATCACCCAGGTGAAAGGCTAAAAAGATCCTAAAAGGTTCTGTCCTAGGGCCCTCAGTGATGGTAAGAAGCGGGGTCCTCTCTGGTTCTGAGGGTAAGAGAGCAGGCCTGATGGATGGGGCCCTTGTAGACCTCATCTTAAACGTGGGAATGAGCACAGGACATGGTCCAGGGTCAAGTCCACCTTAGCTTTCCTAGAAAAGAGAGGCTACCATCAGTTTCAGAGGAGTCAAGCCCTGTTCCAGAATTAATAAAGCAATTAACTTTCAAAGCCACAAAAACATACATGACCTGGCAATTTTCAAAGCATGTGATTTATCTAATTATACATTTTATGCCACTGTTAGCCATATTGGGTTATATATATTAGTAACCTAAAAAATTTCCATTTCTTAGGCACTTTGATTTTTTTTTTTTTCATTTTTCTGCCCAGACACATCTGCCTGGTACAATTATATCATCCAAAGTATAATCTGTGATATAATTACAGGGAATTTTACTTAACTATTTATTTTAGTCCATGTATGGCTCATAGTTTACTTGAGGTGCTTGGAGATGGTGTTTCATCTCTTGATAAAATCTATTTTCCTTCTTTCACTCACCAACTCTTTAAGGTCTTATTCAAGTCCTCTTGTCTATGAAGCTTTCCTTGACCAACCCAGTACCTAATCGTTCCCCCTAAGCTTCTATCCCACTCATGACTCACTTGACACTTGCCTTACATAACCTTGGCTCACTAGCCAATTTTGTCTTGCTTCTAGTAGATTATAAACCCTTTGAGGGGAAAGACCAAGTCTTCTATTTCTATGCCTTGCTTATAGCATCTGGCAGAATGCTTGGCGCTTATTGAATCCTCAATAAATGACAGATATAGTGCTGATTCTCCAGGGCTGGGAACAACTTTGCAAGAGTACACGTGTTATAAACTAAGCACACTTCCTCTGTCAGCCCAATGAAATCTATGGGCAAAGAATGGTGTTGAGATCTGTATCACTTAGGAGCTTTTGGGTGACAGAAAACCTAATTCAAACTGGCTTAAGCAAAGACAGAATTAATTAGCTCAGACAATTACAAAGTCAGGGGATAGCCTGACTTCAGATGTGTTTGGATTCAGAGATCAAATTGTGTCATTAAGACAAGGTTTTCCCAATCTCTCAGCTCCATCTTCCCACACGTTGACTTTGCTTCTGGTCTCCTGGTGGTGAGCTGGCAGTGGGGGCAGCTCCAGACCTGATGACACCTCAGCCAATAGAAAAAAGCACCACCTTCTGCCCCAAAGTGTCTCATGTAATCTCATCAGCTCTGATTTGTCCACATTCCAATCCCTGGACCAATCACTGTGGCTGTGGGAATGCAGCATGCTGAGTTGTTTAAGCCTAGAGCATGTGCTCTACCCCTAGAACCTAGGAATCTGTGTTTTTAACAAGGTCTCCAGATTTTTCTAGTGTAACATTTAAAGACCACTGGTCTCAAGTCTGACCATAGGTACCCAAGAGAGTAGAAGAGAAAATCATTGGAGGTAAGAGAAGCACAGTGTATTGACTGGGACATCTACATAGATGTGGCATTGCCCAAGATGGTGTCAAGTATTGGGGTGGGGGAGGTCAGTGTAGGACTGTCAGCCAGGTAACTGCCTGTGACAGAGTGACTTTCATTCAACAAGACTCAAAGGCACTTTGAGTCTCCCAACTAGATGCATCGTGGACTTGGAAAGCCTCAGCTTTGGAAGCAATCTGAGGTGTGGTATCTATCACATAGAAAACATTCTTTCAAATAGGTAAGGAAAAAAATAGAAAAATAGGGAAAGATATGAACAAATGATTCATAGAATGGAAAATGCAAATTGTCACAAATGTAAGGTAAAGTGTTGACTTATTAGCAAGCAGGGAAATTAAAATTAAGAACGCATGATGTTGAATGAAAAAAAAAAAAACAAGTTGCAAAGTGGTACGTTCAGCATGATGCTAATTATGTAACATGGCTGGGATGATACAGAGCAATTTCAGACAGTAGTAACTGTGGGGAGGGAAGGATGGGACTGAGAGGGTCTGGAGGTAGAAAGGGGCTTCAACTGTACCTTAAGCTTTATGTCCTTAAATTACACACATGCACATAAAAATGACAGGGGCTCATCATCTGTTAACTTGTGGTGGCAGGCACATATTATAGTTTTCTCTGTATTTTCTCATAATTAAAAAAAATTTTGTTTTAAGAGGCAATTGTGGGAAGCGGGTGTGGCTCAGTGGATAAGAGCCCCCGTTTACCATGTGGGAGGCCCGGGTACGCGTCCCGAGGCCTCCTTGTGAGGGCACGCCGGCCTGAGCAGTGCGGTGGGCTGATGCAGCAACCTCACGGCAGGAAGCGGATGTGGCACAATGGACAGAGCACCCGTTTACCATATGAGAGGCCCCGGGTTCACTTCCCGAGGCCTCCTTGTGAGGGCAGGCCGCTCGCGCAGCGCCGTGGGCTGATGCGGCAAGACCTCACAGCAAGGGGGAGATAAGCAGACACAGAGAAGACACGCAGTGAATGGACACAGCAGCACAAGCAGCAAGGGGGCGATAAATAAAATAAAATAAATAAATCTTTAAAAAAAAAAGAGGCAATTGTAAGAGTCTGGGAGAGAATGATAAAGACCTGAACTAAGGCAACAGCGATGGAGGAAGATCTCACCAATATCACACTTTAAAGGATGTTGTTTTCTCTCTCCCTGTTATAGATTCCTTCTTTTTCCAGGCGATGGTGTAGTTCTCTTGTTCCAAATGGCTGTGCTAGCAGCTTTCTTCCCTCAACAAGTCCCCAGAGCTGCAGTGTCATGGGATTTGGCTCATGTTCTCCTTTTAAGTTCTTCCAGTTCAGAAAAGCAGAAAGCTTTTCCAGGTGTTCTTTATAGTGAAAGCCTTTGCCCAGGGGGCCCTACTTTAATAACAACATAGCATGGCCAGACCCTGCCCTGCTGTTGAGCTTTTAGGAATCTAGACATATACACATGGGTTTTGCCCAGAAACTGGCCATGCAGCAAGGCCCAGATATTCCTGAAAGGGAACAGATGGGTTTCCGATTCCACCACTGCCTCTAATCAGATCGGTTACCCTGAGGCTCGGTTGGTTTCCCTTTCGGTGAAGCCAGGGGCTTGGACCAGGTTTCATCTGAGCCTCCGCCCCTCTCCTCCTGTTGGTGTGTGAGCACATGGCTCTTACAGGCCTACCAAGTCAGGCCAGGCTGGGGGAGAATGGTCGTGGAGAGTCTTTAAATCCTTCTCTTGTCCTGAGGAGGCAGGTGTGATGTTCACTTTTGAACCTTAGACTATGAATCAACACCTCCAACCAAGGCATGGTGAGATTCCCGTCAGGAAATCGACCCGGCATTGACTTACCTAAGCTTGTTTGCAGCTACAAAAACGCACCCTAAAGCCTGTGCTATTTTCTTGCAAGCAGAGAGCTCCAGCTCGGTGTGGGTCTATATTTGGTTTCAGCTGGAAAATTATCACTAAAATCCCAAATCAAGCAGACAGCATCGCAATTTGGAAGACAGCTTGGCACTCCTTGGTATTTACTCAAATGAATTAAAAACTTGTGTCCACACACGCACACACACACACACAAAAGCAGACAGCATCTCAGGCCTTGTTACTGAGGCTAAAATGGCATATGTTGGAGGAAATCAACCACTCGATCAATATTTCTTGAATCCGTGATCCTGTGCCACGAACCAAATTGTGAATGGGGCCAAATTTGTCTTTGCTACCCCTGCGTCCCTCCCTGCAAGCCGTGCACCTTCTGCATCCCCAGCTTGTCTCAATACCTCGGACCTTCCTTCTCACTCCTCCACCCTGACCAAAACTCCTCTCAGGAAAGAATCATTTCAGTCATCGACCCCTTGGGCCTCACCTGTTCAAAGGAAAGCTTTGGCCCTTATTAAGGGACTTTCAGGTGTCAGGGACTATCAAGCTGGCATTTTTCTTTCTCTCACTGCCATGGCACCCTCTGTTCAGTGGGAATGAATCCTGATATTGCCACTTCCTAGCTGACGTCAATCTTGAGGCAGGTTGCTCAACATCCTGAGCCTCAGTGTCATCATCCAGAGACTGGGGGAACCAGTACCTACCTTCTTGGGCACTTTTCAAGATGGATAAATGATCTATTTTAAGCCCCTGCCCCATGGAAGGTGCTAAGGAAACAATGGCTGTTATTACAATCCTGGACTGAGAAGAAGGCAGGAAGTCCTTCCAGGACCTCCAGCCCACAGCCCATTAGCAATGGGTTAAGCACTGGGAATTTCCAAAGAAGAAGCCCAGTTCATGACCTTGACAGCTTTGCTTCTACCAGGGGAGCTCGGACATGCCGTGTTAGAAAACAAGAACCGTGACTGCCCACGGCAGCACTGAGAGTGGGCTAACCCCAAGGGACCCAGAGCTAGAGAGTGAGGACTCCAGGGCTGTGGTGGTTGGTAGTGGGATTAACCATAAACTGGGAATCTAAGGCATGGGGGTGCTCGTCCCATCTCTTCACCTAACCTGGAAGGTTTGGATGTGATTCATCTTGAAGGCCCCTTTCTGGTCTTACAGCCTACATCTTTCTCATGCTCTCACTTCAGGCAACTGCGAGGCTTCCCGCCTCTCTTCTTCCCACAAATGCTTTTGAATGCAACCAGCAAAGTGAAGATCCCTGCCCTCGTGGAGCTTATATCCTAGAGGAGGCAGACAATTAAGACAAGTAAGATGTGTAGGATGCCAGGCGATGAGAAGGGCTATGGAGAGAAATTGGGCAGAATGTAAGGGATGAGGAGCAGGAGGGTGTGCAGTTTTAACTGGGGGAGGCCTCCCTGGAAGGCAACAGAGGAGGGGAAACAGAAGCAAGAGTAGGCACAGAGGTCCTGGGTCATGCACTTCCTGCTGCTTTGAAGGACCAGCAAAGAGGCTGGAGGCATGGAGTAGGGAGATGGGCCAGAGACATAACGGGGCCTTGTGGGCCATCGTAAGAGTGTGGCTTTTCCTAGTGTGCGACGAGCTGCTGTCAGGAGGGTTGAGTAGAGGAGTGTCTTGGGTTGTCTTACTCTAACATTAGAACACATCTGGCTTCTGTGCTGGCAACGGACTGTCTGGGAGTGAGGGTGGAGCAGGGAGCCCAGTCAGGAAGCTACTGCCATAATCCAGGTGAGAGCTGATAGCAGCTTGGAAGAGGATGGGAGCAGCAGAATTAGTGCAAAGCAATTGGATTCTGCATGTATTTTGAAGATATTAACCAGAAGATATTTCAGGATTTGCAAAAAGATTGAGTGTGGAGAAACAAAGAGAGAAGTCAAGGACAAGGCTTTTGGAGGAATAGAGATGATATTTATTGCTATAAGGAAGACTGAGGGAGGAGGAAACCTGGGGAGGAGTAATCAGGACATACTAGGTTTGAGATGCTTTTTGTAAAACTTAGGATAGCTGGTCAGGAGTGGAGTGGGCTGGAGATAAAAATTTGGGAGTTGTCAGTGGCTATGTAAATAAATTAATTAGAATTAAATAGAATTTAAAATTCAGTTCCTCTGTCACACTAGCCACATTTCAATTGCTCAGTGGCTACATGTCACTGGTTGTTGCTGGATCAGACAACACAGGTATAGACCATTCCCTCTATTGCAGAAAGCTCTGTTGAATGCCTCTGGTCTAGATGATAAGTAAAGTCATGAGATTGGGGTGAACGTGGAACAGGAGAGGCCCAAAGACTGAGACTGGAACATTTCAATATTTAGAAGTCAAAAAAAAAAAATGAGGAGAAACTTGCCTGGAGACCTAGAAGGAGCAGGCAGTGAGTAGGAGGGAAGCCAGGAGGGGGCAGTATCCTAAAAGCCAGCAGGAAGGAATCCTCACCCTACGTCCAGAGGGCTGACCATTGGTTTTAGCAAAAGGAAGGTCATCAGAGACCTTGACAAGAGCAGTTTCAGTGGAGAGGTTGGCGTGAAAGCTTGATCGGAGGAGGGGAATTGGGGGCAGTGAGTTTTGGTGTAAAGGGGAGCGAAGAATTGAGACAATAAAGGAAAGGGATGTGGCTCATGAGAAGAATTTTCTTAGATGAAGAAATTACAAATTGTAGCACCTTTGTATGCTGATGGAAATGATACAGTAAGAAGGGAAGGGTTGGTGGTGCAGGGTGATGTGCTTGAAGAGGTGAGAGGAATGGGGTGGGATCCAGGGGAGGGGTTGGTCTATAGCTCTTCTACAGTAGCAGAAGACCAGGCAGAGGGCACGAATGCAAACATAGGTAGGTGGGTAGAGGCGGTGGAAGGGTGTGGAACTTCTCTTCTGATAGTTTCTATGTTCACAGTGAAATCAGAAGTGAATAGGTCAGCAGCTGAGAGTGAGGAGGGGGCAGAGATGTTAGAGGTTGAAGTAGAAGGAAGAAGCTTTGAAATAGTCACCTAGGAGACTAAGAAAATGAGAGCGAGAATGGACAAGGGAAATGTGTAATCCCTTTCAGTGCCAACGGGAGAAACCGGTTCTCATGTCCTAGTTGGGACACAATGGGATATTTTTTTAATCCATTCATACAGTTCAGCAAACTGTGAGTGCCCTGGGCCAGCACCATATTACTTGATCTCTTGTTCAGACCAAGCAGATTTTAATTAGGGTGACCGTACATCCCAAGTGGCCCAGGACTGTCCCTGAGATGAAGATGTGAATGCAAGTGTTCATCTGAGAAGTGAAAACAGGGGAAAGGGGAAATGAGACAGGGAAGGGATGGAGCCAATACTGGACCTATCAATGAGCAGGTGACTACTGTGGGAAAGTGGGGCTCAGTCCCACTGGGGACCTCTGGGAGACTGTGGAAGACACTCGGAGTTGTCCCAATGGTGGGATCTGGGCATTTATCACCAACTCCTGTCTATCATTGGTTGTGGGCTGCTCCCAGTGGGGTTAATCTGGCCCTTCCAATGGCCACAGCTAAAGGCCTTGGGCTTGCAGTAAGAAAATGTCAGAATGTATGAGAAACTGATAATCAAGAACGTATGAGCAGGCATCAGCAGCATCTGATATCACTCTTGGAAGCGTCTTGGTTTGGATGAAAGATTATATGTCACCCTAAGGATAAGGCACAGTCTTCCCCATCAAAGAATAAATTTATAGGGAGAGGCTAAGAGAATAGGCAGAAACCCAGC
>JAQZBX010031311.1:0-10661 GCA_029593785.1 Cabassous unicinctus | reverse complement strand
CATCCTCACAGAGACCAGTATGATCTTTTCAAACCACAATTCTGATCATGTGACGTCACATGCCTAACATGATTGAACGTCTTCCCATTGCTTTTATAATCCCATCTGATCCAAAATCCTTAAGTTGACCTTCTAGGCCCTGTATGATATTTCTGTTCTCATTTCTAACACTTATCCTCTACACTTCTGCTAGCCCAGCCATATTTTAGATTTCTCTAATATGTATCTTGTCACCTTTAATTTCACACCCTTTTCACATAATGTTCCACCCCCTGAAATGCTTCCCTCCCTAACCATACTCACGTGCATGTGTGTGGCACACACATCTTTCACCTCACTAATCTTACTCATGCTTCAGGATTCAGTTTAGAACTTACTTCTTCAGGAAAACCTTCTCTGACACCCCTGACTAGGGCAGGAACCTGTGTGATATGTTCTTGTAAGGGCTTCTCCTGTGAAGCCCTTACCACAATTGTATTTATTTTTTCTGTAATATCTTATCTCTTTCCCATTTTTCCATTCAGAATTTCTTATAGGGAAAAGACCAAAACTTTTATATTTTTCATTGTATTCACACATACAAGACATTTGATAAATATTTTTGAATAAATGAATATTCTTCAAACCAACAGGCAAAATTCATAATCTATATTTTGTTCGTGTGGAAATTTCTATATAAAGAGTCAGTCAATTACATGTCATCATCTTCAAGACAGAATATTGGGATGGGAGAGAATGTTAAACACTTATCCTGTCTTTGTTTTCCAAAAAACCACAATCTCTTATTGGCTTATCAAGAGCTCAGATTATACAAGTTACAGCAGAATAAACAATAAAATATGTTCATATTCTTTGAGAACTTAAAAGACCACTATTGGGGAAAATTTATATACATGAAAGCAACTAAAAATTTTTAAAAGGGATAAAACTAGTAGTCTGGATTGAATTTATTATACTTTTAGAGAATACTGCATGTAGGCAAGTTCTTATGAAACAACATAGGAAGCATTGCCCAGATTTGTCTTGGGGCAGCAGCATAGGATTATCAGATGAAGAAATAATGCCCCTCTCCAAATTACCCTCCAGATGCAGGCTCACCTCTTTTTAATGTTTTATAAAATAAGAATGCCTATACATGCTTTAAGACAGATTCTCATGCTTCCTACTGATTCTGGGATGAACCATTTTATTCCATTCCAAAGAAAAATACAAGATCCATCCCATTACTAATTCCAGAAAGCAACGCTATCTGAGACAAGACCAATACTTCTGGTTTTGCTGGAAATAAAAACAAGCAAAAGGTTGCCCTCAGAAACCTCCACTGCAAGTAAAGGGATTGTATTTACGCTTCATACTTCATTTTTCTCTCTCAACTAAAACATTAAGAATGTTCTCCAAACAATCTTGCCTATTTGTCTAACAGCACTCTAATGGTTACACAGCATTCTTTTGGACCTTAGCCTCAGAAACAATCTTTTCCTTCTCTTTAGTCTTTTTTTTTTTTTCCCTTTTGACTTCAAAGTAGGCTCCTTCCACCAGGAAAGGCAGTTCTAGCTTAAAATGTAGATAGGACTTAACAGGCTTGGTGAACCGTATTACATGTAGTCCTGGGCACCTACTTCTGTTGGATTGATCAAGCCATGACTTAGAGACCTAAGGACTGATTTCTATCCTGCTTTTCCCCTACTTTCACCTCATGGGCTGGTATAAGATAGATGTACCAAAATAAATGTAAATACTAAGTAACTGACAGAATCTCCAAATTGGTTCTCTCACCCACAAAGCAGAGGCTATGATGCAATGAAGGGCCATGCTACAATGGCACTATCCCTTCCCAACCCTTCAGGACAATAATCCAAATATAGAAATCCCTTTCTAGATTAGGGCTTCAAAGATGCAGAGGTGGATCACTCACTTTTTGTCTGGACAAAACCGAGACAAGTCTGAGAGTCACTGTGGATTGTAAACTTAATCAGGTGGTGATGCCCACTGTGGCTGTGGTTCCAGATATTAGACCTGCTAGCACAAAGCAACACAACCCCTGGTGCAGGACATGCAGATTTTCACTGAACAAGTGCTTTCTTTTCAACCCATGTCAACAAAGATAATCAAAAGCAGTTTGCCCTCAAGAGGCAGAGAAAGCTCAGGTTGTGTGAAGTCTCAAGCTCATTTTCTGGAGGACCTTGAAAATCTTGATATCATTGGAGAGCATACTGGTTCATTACGTGATGACAGGTTTCCTAATTGGACCTGATTATTTCTTGCCAGTGCCTCAAATGCCTAAGTAAGACACGTGCATGCCAGATGATGCAAGAGAAGCCCAAAGAAAGTGCAGGACATGCCACATTGATGAACTTCCTAGTGGTCCATTGGTAGGGAACATATAAAAACACTCCTTCTAAATTGGGAGACAAGAGACAAGTTTCTGTACCTTGTACTACCTATATGACACAAAGAGGCACACTATTTTGTGGTCTCTTCAGATTCTGGGAGATATATGCCACATTTGGTTGTATTGTTTTGACCAATTTCATGGGTAACTTAAAATTCCACCAGTCTTGAGTGGGGGTTGAAGTAAGAGGAGACTCAGCAGCAGGATCAGGCTGCAGTGCAAGTTTCCCTGCCACTTGCATCTTATGACCTGTTGGACCCAATGGCACTGGAAGAGATGACTCACAGAGCCTCTGGCAAAGCTCCCTCAGCTTCTGGAATAAGACAATGCTTGCTCCTGAAGATATATCTTCTCATTTGAAAAGCAACTTCTGACTTGCTACTGGGCTCTGAAAGAGACTGAACATGTGAGCATGGGACACCTAGTAACTCTGCAGGCCAAACTGCTCTTCAAAACCTGGGGGTTATCTGATACACTGAATCAGAAAATCAGATGGTGCAGCAGTTTTCAATTGCTAAATAAAAATGGCTTGTAAAATCCCAAATCAAAGCACGTGCAAAAGTTACAAATAAACCGCATGAGCAGGTGGTACCCATTTCTATTCCGTTGTCACCTCAGCCTCAAGCCACATGTAAGACAGAGGAAGAAACAGGGTGTGGTTTATGAACAGATAGGAAGAGGATGCTGGCCCCAGCTGGAAGTGGACTGTTGCTGCATGACAGCCTCCTTCAGGGTTGGTTCTGAAATACAATGGTGAAAGAAAATCCTTTCAGTATGAACTCTGAGCAAGACAATCTGGTTGTCCTGTTTCATTGAAAAATTTATCTGAGGTATAGACATACAGTGATTAATGGTTAATAGAATGGCTTAAGTGGTCAGGGACTTAGAACAAGATTGAAAGACTGATGATATTGAAGACTTGTGGATAGGTATACAGATGGGTTTCTTAGTGTTAGAAAGGCCAGAGAATGTGAAGATATTACATCGCCTATAAATGTCCAACAGAAGGCATCTACTGCAGAAGAAGTGGACAAAACGACCCACTGGCACATGCCAGTCAGCCTCTCTTCCCAGTCATTCCAGTTTTTGCTCAATGCACTCATTTAAAATGTGGCCAGTGTGACAGAGATGGAAGTTAATCTTGGACTCAACAATATGCATTTTACTTCACTAAGGCTGATCATACTATGGCCACTGCTGAGTGCCCAAACTGCCAACAGCAGAAGCCAACACTAACCTCCAATAGAGCCTGATTACCTAGAAAAAGTAGCCATATACTTGGTGACAGGTTAATTGCATAGAATCTATTTCTGTCATGGAATAAGCAGCAATTTATTACTAATGGAATAGGAATAAGTTTCAGCATAAGATTTACATTTACGTACAATATATCATTATGCTACCTATCGCCAGAGAGAATGGGTCCTGGAATCAATAGGTGCAAATGGAAGGGGTCCCTCTCACTATCACACCTGCCACTTATTTAATTTTTTATTCCTTTACCCACAAGTGTGGGTGCAGTAGATTCAGAGGTCCTAGTGACCAAGAAAGAAAATCTTCTACCAGAACAGTCATGTTTCTGTTAAAGTGAAAGCTGAGGATTTCTCCTGGCTATTTGGAGTACCTCATGCTACTTAACCATCGGACATAAAAGGCAATCACTTTACTGACTGGGATGATTCTTCTAGATTACTAGATGAATTAGGTAAACCAAGGACTTCACTGAAATCTAGTAGATTCACCAGTAGTTCTCTTAACCCAGCATACTAGTCAATAGAAAACTGAAGCAATCCAATAAAATCAGAACAACCAAGGACCGAGTTGCTGTGAAAATTATGGTTTGGTTCACCTCATCTGGTAAAGAATTCCATCCAGAAGAAGTGCTGACAGTGAGTATGAGACCCTGAAATTAGTGACAGAAAAAGCAAATTTCAATTTTCAACTTGGGCTTTATGAACAGCAATTAAAATATTGCACCTATATTTTATGATAATTAATTGCTTTTTCAATGCCTCTCTCCTTGCTCTTTTTAAAATAATACTGTGAGCATTCATGAAGGCTAATGTTTTAAGCTCCATGTGTAAAGATGACTGAATTTACAACACTCTGTGATGACATGATAGTTGGAGGACTTCGTCCCCTCTATGAGGGACACAGATTTTTATCTAGATAAACAGCAATAAATTATGAAGGACAAGATGATTAAACTGTACTAAATAATCTCAATTTTTCACCCCACCTCACTCCTGCCACAGAAAGTTTCACTCTCCATCCTTCTCTACCCTGCTTTATGTTCAAGAAAGCTAAGATCTATAGACTGCTTGAAAACTCTTGCCTCTGTTTGTGTTCAGCCAATGATAGGCAACCGTAGGACATCACAGAGTAGGAGAAGATTAATGTCCCTGGATCTTTTCATCAGGCCAGGGATTGGTGGAGGGCTCATTCCTCAACTTGGGCACATCTCCTCCCTGGCATCCCTCTCCTCTCTCCTCTGGCTGTGGTAAACACTCCCTCCCCATGCCCCTTTAGGCAGAGTGATACCTGCTTTACTAATGCCCAAGGGTTTCCATTAACACTGCCAACATCTTTGCAAACAATTCCTCCCTTAAATTATTTTCAATTATACATTTTGAATGTGCCATCTATTTCCTTCTGCAACTCAGACTTGCACACAATCTATGGTCAGCATAGAAATTATTTTTCAGTTCTGAAATTGTTTCTTTTCAGTTCTTGATCTCTCTTAGTTCCAGGGCTTACATAGCGTTTTGTTTTGCCTGGAAGATTCACCTCCAAATCATACCATCAGTTACACTGCATCAGTCTAGATGCAATTGCAAACACAGGCAACTAGTACATCCATCTTATCCACTCTCATGGCCCTAGTACCTACCACAGAGCCTCAGATATAACAGATAATTAATATCTGGAGTAAATGGTTACATGTTCCCAAATACCCCATCCAGAAAATGGTACCTTAGAATTTTTTTTTTTTTTCATAAAAGTGTCTTGCATAAGGAAAGAGTTTCCCATAATCTTTCCTGCTTTTATTCAGTATGTTCTGAATTCAACTGAGTTTTACCCTCTTTGATCCTGAAGTAAATGCTTCTTTGGTTCCATAAACAACTGAGGCTTACAGGACACATGGAATACATGATACATAGCATACAGACCAGGATCTAAAGGTTCTGGGCACCTAGGTTAGAGATAAAAGCAAATGATTGACTTCTTGTTTCAGCTCCAGCATGTAAGGAGCTTGGAAGTTGTCACTCTCAGTTTCACAAGAAAAACCTGAACTGAAAAGCAACAATGTTTCTTGATCCTTGAAATTCCTTGCAGCTGCAGCTTAGGGGAGCCCCCACATGTTTGCGGGTTTTACCTCTAAGAACTCCACCAAATTCTCAAGGTGAAGATCCAAGAAAGATTCTCTGGCAGAGTGAATCATCGTGAAATACAGCTAGAGCACTTCTCCATAGGAAAAACCTATACACCAGGAGAAAGACTTTACCAAAGTCTTATTCTACTTGGGGGTAGACACTGCTGCCACTACAGCCCCCTCTAACCCCTTCTCACTTAAGGTGGGAAAAAGCCACACTAATGGAGAAACATTTGTGAAGGTACCATCCCGGAAACACAGACCCACTAAGACTGAGACTTGAGAATTACAGAATGCTTCCCCTGTCCCCACACCTTACCACTACACCAACAGATGTCCAGTATGCTATCAGGATTAAAGATGAAGCAGCTGCAAGATGCAGTTGATCTCTGAGGAGTAGCATGCAGGAAAGCCCAAAGTCAAGGCAGGAACAAAAACAAAACTTTAGAGGAATTTCTAGTCTATGGTCCCTAAAGTCACATGAAACATTAAACATAGCCCAACTCCTAACTAGATTAACTTAAACAAAAAAATTACAAGGCTTGCCAAAAGGAAAGAATAAACACAATATTAAGAGACAATGAAAGCATCAGAAGCAGACTCAGATATGACATATATGTTGTAATTAGCAGACAGGGAATTTAAAATAGCTATTATTATAGGTTAAGGGCTCTAATAGAAAAAGTAGACAGCATGTAAAAACTGATGGCCAATGTAACCTGAGAGATGAAAATTCTGGAATCAAAAAGAAATGTGAGAAGTCAAAAACCGTAACAGAAACCAAGAATATTTTTGAAGGATTTATAAGAATACTGGGCATGGCTAGGAAGGAAGGAATCAGTGAGCTTCAAGATAGGTAAATAAAAATTTCCCAAAGTTAAATGCAAAGAGTAAAAGAATGGAAACAATAAAATAAAATAAACAAAAGAACATGCAAGAACTGTGGGACAATTTCAGAGTATAACATATAGATAATGGAATACCAGAAGAAGAAGAAAGAGAGAATAGAGCAGAAGGAATATTTGAAATAATAATGACCAAAATTTTTCCAAAATTAATGACAGGCACCAAACCACAAATCCAGGAATCAGAGAGAACACAAAGTGGGATAAATGCTCCCAAAATATATGTCTAACCCATGATATTCAAGCTGCAGAAAACCAAAGACAAGGAGAAAACCTTCAATGCAACTGGGGGTGTGAACCAGGACAAGAATTAGAGCAGATTTCTTATCAGAAATCATGAAAACAAGAGAAGACTCAAGTGAAATATTTGTTGTAGTATTGAAAGAAAAAATAAACCAACCTAGAATTTTATAATCAGTGAAATTATGAGGGAAAAGTTTTGGTAATGAATAGCGGTGATGGTAGCAAACATTGTGAATGTAATTAACAGCAATGAATTGTATAAGTGGATGCATAAAGTTGTTAAAGAGGGAACACTTATTCTAGTAACATATTTACAATCTAATTTTTTTTAAAAATAGGACTGTGAATAAACAGTAAATCCTAATATAAACCATGGACTATAACTCATAGTACAATTATAATAATTTTCTATCATCAACGGTATCAAATGTACCAAACTAATGCAAGGTGTTAATAACTGGGAGGGGAGAGCCCATATATGGGAAATCTATATTTTCTGCATGAGTATTCTGTAAACCTACAACTTCTCTACTTTAAAAAAGTGAAGGAGAAATAAAATTTTTCTCAGAGAAAAACTGAGGGATTTCATCACCAGTAGACCTGTACTGCAAAGAATGTTAAAAGGTCTTCAGGGAAAAGAAGAATGGTATAGGTCAGAAACTTGAATCTATTAAAGAAAGCTAGTACAATGAAGAACAAACAAAGGTAATATACAATCTTTTATTTTCCATATTTTAAATTGATCTAAAAGATAACTGCTTATTTAAAGTGATAATAGTACATATGCATTGCATGATTACAGCATACGGATAAATAAAATGAATGACAGTAATGTCATAAGGGATGGGAGGGAGGAATTGGGGATCCTCCAGAATGAAGTTCCTGCAATGAATGTGAAATAAAATAGTATTATTTGTATATAGAATTAGATTAGTTAAAAATACGTATTGGAAACTGTGACAACCATTAAAAATTCTTTCAAAGTAAAATTGCTATTCTAGGAAAGGAGACAAAATGGAAACATACTAAATGCTCTGTTAAAACCAGAGAAGGTGAATAAAGGGAGCGAAGAAAAAAAGAACAAATGTTACAAAGAGGAAATGATAACAACTATGGTATATGTTGATACAAATATGTCAGTAATCACTTCAAATGTGAAAAATATAAATATGGCAATTAAAGTACAGATATTGTCAGAGTGGATAAAATATCAAGTTCTAACTATATATTGCCTACAAGTAACTCACTTTAAATATACAGCCTTAGGTTTAAAGTAAAGGGATAGAAAAAGATGTACCATGCTGAAACTAATTTTAAAAAGCTGAAGTAGCATTATTAATTTCAAACAAAGAAGACTTCAGAACAAAGAAAATTATCAGAGATAATGATGGGTATTACATAATGGTAAAGGATAATGTAGTCAATTCTCCAAGGAGATATGAAAGTCAGAGCAATGAAATTCATGAGGCAAAAACTGATAGATTTGGAAGGAAAAAAAAAAAACAAAAAACTACAATTACAGCTGGAGATGTCACCCCCTTTCAGCAATCAGTAAGGATATAGTTAGACCTGAGCAGCACTCTCAACCTACTTGATTTAAGTGACATTTATAGAAAACGCCATCCAACAAAACACAGTAACATTCTTCTCAAGCTTTCATGGAACATCCAACAAGATAGACCAGGTTCTGGGCCATAAAACATACCTTAACAAATTTGAAAGAATAGCGACCATACAAAATATATTCTCCAACTACAATGGAAATAACCTAGAAATTAATAACAGAAAGACAGATAGCTGGAAAATCCCAAATGTTTGGAGATTAAACAACATACTTGCAAATAACACACGAGGCAACGGAGAAGTCGCAAAAGAAATTTGAAAATGTTTTGAACTAAATGAAAATAAAAATACAATTTTTCACAATTTGTAGATTGCAGTGAAAGCAGTGATTAGAGGGAAATTTGTAACATTAGATGCATACATTAGAAATATCTCAAATTAATCATTTATGCTTCCGTATTAGGAAACTATAGGAAGAAAAGTAATTTAAGCTTAAAGGAAACAGAAGAAAAGAAATATTAAAAATTAGAGCAGAAATTGATAAAATTATAAAGAGGAAACCAAAAGAAAATCAATGAAACCAAATGCTAGATTTTTAAATGATCAAATTGATAAAACTCTAGCCAGACTAACCAAGAAAAAAGAGAAAATACTCAAATTAACAATATCAGAAAAAAATCCCATCAACATTAAAAGCACAATAAAGGAGTACTCTGAACTACTCTATGCCAACATATTAGAATACTTAGATGAAATAATCCAATTCCTTGACAGATACAAACTACCAAAACTTACATAAGGGGAAGGAGATAACCTTAATATTACTGTACCTATCAAATAAATTGAATCAATAGTTAAAACACTTTCTAAAAAAGAAAGCACCAAACACATATGGTTTCACTGGTAAATTCAGCCTATTGTTTAAGGGGGGAAAAAGTTGATAATTCTCTAAAATCTCATCCAGAAAATACAAATAGAGGGAACACGTTCTACTTCATTATATGATGCCAGCCAGCATTATTCTAATAATAAAACCAGATGAAGACATTACGAGAAAAGAAAACTACAGACAGATATCTCTCGTGAGTATACATGCAAACCTAATCAACAAAATATTGGAAATTGAATCCAACCATGTATATGAAGAATTATGCACCACAAGTAGAATTTATTCCAGGAATGCAAGACTGGTTCAACATATGAAAATTAATGTAATCCACCACATCAACAGGCTAAAGAAGAAAAATTAAATTATCATATCGGTAGATGCCTAAAAAAGCATTTGACAAAATCCAACACCCATTCATGATAAAAACTCTCAGGAAACTAGGAAGAGAGGGGAATTCCTCAACTTGAAAAGGCACATCCACAAAGAACCTATAGCTAATACATTTAATGGTGAGAAGTGGGATGCTTCACTCCTAATATCTGCAACAAGGCAAGGATGTTCTCTCTCCCCACTCCTAGTCAACATAATAGCTACTTCTACTGCACAAGAAAATGGTTTAAAAAGTGTATATATTTTAAGGAAGAAATAAACTTTGTCATTGTTTCCAAGTGGCAAGTTTGTCTATGTAGAAAATCCCAAAAACTTGACAAAAATGCTCCTGGAACTAATAAATGAATATAGCAGGATACAAGAATAAGCAGATAAAGTTACAGGATACAAAGTTAGTATAGAAATGAATAAACAATTGGAATGTCAAAGGGAAAAAGAAAAAAAAGACTGTTGAAAGAAAAAAAACATTTTCTTTAGTACCAAAAAGATTAAATACTTAGGTATAAATCTAACAAAGCACAGTATCTATATGTAGAAAACAACAAAACCAATGAAAAAAAATTTTAATATCTGAATATAAAGAGAGAGATTCTGAATTCGTAAACTGGAAGACTCAGTATTGTCAGATGTCAGTTCTCCCCAAAGTGATCTATAGAGTCACTGCAATCCCAATAAAAGTACTTGCAAACCGTTTTGCAAGTTTAAAATAAAGTTTCCAAATAAACTTTAAACTGATTTTAAAGTTTATTTGGAAAGGTAAACGAGATATACTGAAGGAGAAGAACAAAGTTGCCTTCAACAGTAAGCAATTTCAAGACTTACTGTATTCAATGGTCAATATTCAACATTGAGGTATTGGAAAAAGAATAGATACATAGAGCAATAGAAACAGAAAAAAAAAAAAAA